>PYXC01000541.1:2085000-2327500 GCA_015244755.2 Tenualosa ilisha
AAACCCACAATCTTATATTGTTAACGTAGTACTTTCAAAGTAGAGTTTTAGAAACAGCTTTGCATTTGGTGTCTAGTTTTGTTCCATTGTTAAGGAGTTGGTCTTCAAAAGGGGGATGATTAGGCAGTCCAGTTCCAGTGGGATCCAGTCTACTAAACACCTCTAGTGATGACAGCTGCGCTTAAGAAACACAACTCCGCCTTCACAACTCTCCACCCCTTCAGCCGCCCATATCCAAATCACAGTCAAGGGACATAGATCACAATTAAGAGCTTAATGCAATAACTCATCCATGACGCCATTAAAAAAGGCCTATAACTGTATCATGTTTAAAGTAAAAACAAAGCTTGTACAGGGAACAAATAAACAAACTAATGATGACGGTATACAAAGTGTCAAATTTTCTTATCATCAGCATGTCAACATGCTCTTTTGTCACCTTTTTTGCTAGAAATACAGTAAACATATTCTGGTATTGCATTTCTGCCAATGATATCTTCTAAGAAATCTTTCCTAAAATGTCCACTAATCTTACATTCTAAAATTTCTCTCCCTGGATACCATTCTCAGCAGCACCCAGGCCAAGCAAGAGAAGGTTAATTTGAGACCAGCAACATATAGGACTACCATGAACATGTCATCGTTACTGGGAACACACGTGTTAATAGCTTGGTGGTCGAAGCTCCCCTCATGAATCCTCCAAAGTCGTTAATCAAAGACGTTAATCAATCATTTGTGAGTCCATTCTGGAGGCATGCGGTTTGTCCAGGCGGTGTCACTCGCAGAAACGGGTTTCAGTCTGAAGCAACCCAGACTGGGGGGTTTCACCATTGCCAGAGTGAGCAACAGGGAGGTTGCGTCAGAGCTCCTGCCAGGAGACGGTGTTTGTTTCTCTCCGGCCACCACGAGTCCCCTGGGTCCAGACATGCAGGGGTGACATTTCACAGGCCTGACCTCACAGCAGCGTGATCCCCACATGATTCTCTTGGGCTTGTGCGCGACCCTAGCAGTTTCCCTCCTGCTAGCTCCAGCTCCGGCCGGATAATGTTGTTTAAGAACCTGCCAATCCTCTATCATGGTGTGAAATGAAATTTGCAACGTCAGATCTTGTCTGGTCAAGTGCCAAGGAGTATACACAGAACTAGGTCGCCGAACAAATCAGAAGGGATGGGAATAGCATAAAGTTAACAACTGGCAAACAACCTATACTGCCACTGAATTAAATAAGGTAAAACAAAAAGTAGGAGGACACGCTTCCTGCCATGCAGCAACTCACTAGTTTGATGACACAAAAAATAAAGAGACAAACACCTCCCAATTGCATGTTGGGGGAAGCAAGTGTGTCTCCTGTGATGCTTCTGTCTAGAGACCCAAGAGGCGAGCGAGCAAGCGAGTGATAGAGGGGGCGAGGAAGGCAGACAGCTGCTGCACTGCTAATCGCTACAACAACACAGACAGCGATGCGTCAGAGGCTCTAACGAGGCCCTGCGACAGGCGGCATAAAAATAACCCACAACAAACTGGCAAACAATGCAAACAATGGTGGCAAAACGCAGCTCCTCTTTTCGCCTCGACTGATGAACGTCGTTTACGTGTTTACGTCGTCAAACATGTATCTCCTCAAAGGGCCTGCCCCCACCCAAACCCAGACTCCCAGGCTCCCTCTAAGACAATGGCCATGGTGGACCTCGCCCACTGCTGCCAAGCTAGTTCAAAGCCTCCGAGGTGAGGTGCCACATATTCTATTGCCATCTAGTCTCCAAGCACGTATGACCTTGATAAAGCCACAAGCCACAGAAATCAGTCCAGTCCCCTGGGCAAAAAGTAGGGCATACCATGACGAGGTGCTCATGGACAAAACAGGCGCTAGAAACAGAACTATATGACATTGCACATTCTTGCTCACAGACTTCACAATTATTCACCAATTGTTCTAAAAACAGGTATAAAAACAGACTATGACTATTTTTCACTAATTAAAGATTATTAGAAAACCAAACTCATAAAATCTTTAATCAGCTTAGGAGCTCAGCTATGATTTAACATTACAGCTAACATGCTAAATAACAAACTTATTTATTTTTAAGCCATTTATGCATTTACCTCTCTTACTTCCTCATCTTCTGCCTACCAAACTCTCTCTCACTCACCTGTCTCCTGCTATGCCTCTCACACAACCACAATATTACATGACAGAGTGATGGGACCCTCATTACCTTCTCCTTGTTCCCCGGCCCTCCTCAGAAATCTCACAGGCTCTGTTCTCTAACATCGAGACCCTCTGTGGGCTTGCTGGCTTGACTGGCTTGACTGGCTGGCTTCTCTGCTGCTGGGTCAAGAACGTGGGTCACTGGTTGGGTTCAAATCAAGTTTCCGGCACTTTCCTGCTCACTGGTTCATAGGTGCCACATGGAGAGAGAGTGAGTTGTGTTTATGTTGAATGAGGCCTGAGTGTCACTATTTCAACTGGCCTGGTCTAAAAATACCAGAGTCACACAACATTCCATGAGCAGCCATCAGACTAAAGGAGGGAGGTGTGTGTGTGTGTGTGTGTGTGTGTGTGGGCATTGGGGGGGTACCCCTCTACCCTCTCTCTCTCTCTCTCTCTCTCTCGCTCTTTATCCTCTTTCTCAGGTGTTGTCTCATGTTTCCTTCACACCTAATCAAGGCTTCTCTCCTCTGGGAAAAACACGGCAAAATAAATATATAATAAATTAATAAATAAATAATGTATGCTGTTATTCCAAGGTGTAAGCAAGTCAATGCTTTTCAAAGGCTTTAGAAGGAGGTGGTACTGTGTCCGTTGCTACGGTATCAGGTGCACACTTTTCTTCTTAGAAATTGCGCAAGCCTCAACACAGTCATGCTACACCATTCACTAAACACAAACTCCCAATGTTTACTTGTCATGAGTCACATGGACCATTGGAACAAGAAAATGTCAACAAGAGAGCCCCATAAGAAACATGTGCACAGGAACATGCAATAAAATGATGTCATGACATGATGAATTTAAATCATGATTAGAATGGCTTCAGAATCTGTGTCAACACACTAAGCTAAGTGATTATGCCATAGGAAAAGAGATGTCTTAATTTTTAAAGTTAAACTCTTAATTCTTCTCCCTTGCATCTCCACCAGGACACTGTTGTGAACTAAACACTGAAATACTGATATGATGACAGCAGAGATGGTCTTTATTCAAAGATGTTTGATTATATTCTCTTTACACATACTGTAGGCTACATAGATAAGAGAAGCCACTTTGTCTGTAAGTCAAGTCAATTACATCTTTTTTTGACCAAACTGACATTGGTAGATCACTTGACAGTCATGAAATATCCACAGTAGACCTGATAGTGTTCCCAGAGTTAGTGAGGAACACACACCTATTACTGACCAATGACAGCCCGCATTCTAAAACACACCCTCAGCTGCTAAACATAACTGCTGATTGGTTTATTCCATGGACCCAAGAGCAGCCCATCCAATGGAGTTTATCAAGAGTCAGGTGGTGACATGATGAGGGTAACTGACCTGTGAACAGTTCCTGAAACTCAGAAATGGCTGTGTCATCCTATCCATTACACACAGCACTTGCTGTAGACCAACAAGCAGCCTGACTCCACCACATGTTTCGCAATAGCACCGGTAACCGGTCACAAAAAACAACATTTTGCAAAACATACACACACACATACACACATTCACTAACTGCAGGTCTTTCAAAGCACTGCCAAAACTAAACCCCAAACAATGACCTCAATTCTTTGGAAAAACTTCCTGTTGTGTAATGAACAAAACAAAGACGTAATACGTACTGACACTGAGCTAAATGCTACCAAGAGGCACACTTTGTAAATGTAAGGTCCCATAAGCTTAAAACATAAGTTACTGTAATTTTGTTACATTTGCAGTGAGGGAAACATAAGGAGTAATTGCAGGAAAGGGGGTATTCTCCTGAGGCCAAACATAAGGCTGTATGTGTGCGTGTGTGTGTATGCATTTAAATACCTCTCTGCATAAGGTGTCTTTCAGAGAAAGTGAAAGAAATAGTGTAGAACTGTAGAACTCATAGAACAGTTCATATATTTATGCTTAAATTCAGTATGTCCAAATCACTACATCTTCATCTACATCTTGCCTGGAACCCTCCATTACAATGTCTGAAGAAAAGTGGTACAAATTATGATAGCAAAGACTCTGTTGGATTACAGAAGGATAGGTCTGAATATTTGAAGTGAAGTTACTAATAGCCTGCATATTTTTTACAATAACTACAAATTAATGAATTCATGATACATTCAAAGTCACTCTTAGTTTAACTTATAACATGGGAAAGGTCTACTGAACTACAGATTAGGTTTTCAAACGTATGTACCAGGATAGATGTGTGAACCAAACATGATGTCAGATTTAGATTTCTTTAAAAGAGTGAAGCAGTTGAGGTCAAGACACAGCTGCAGTTGTACGAGATTCACACAATGTGCCCTATGCTTCACTACAACAATGAGCTCTTTCAGTAGTCCACAACCTGAGAATGTCACAGGAAAGCACACAGTAAAAGTTAAAGAACACATTGAATTAGGCACAAAGGGCACCAGGGTTCATATGGGCTTTACTGGAGGGGGGAAACACATGGCGCAACATGACCCATATCGACATGGGCCGACATAACTTACTAGCCTGGCCAGCATAGAGGGAGTCCATCTCTTTAGTGAGGACCACCTCAAATAAACACCCATAGAGGAATCTAATTGCCCCAGTGGCATCTAACACTCACCAACACAACACTGCCTACACACTAGGTCTCAATAACAAAGGTTGCTTTTGACCACCCGCATTATGTAACAGGGCAAAAACAGATGACACACTACCATGTATGACAAGAAGAAACAGAAAATGACCAAAACATTTTGGAAAGTTCACGTAAAAAGTCAAATTCAAAAAAGTCAAGTAATAATTTGCCCTGAGCGCTTCATGGCATAACAATATGGCGAGCTTTAAAAGCATTTTTAATGAGTAATCTGGAGTGATTTTATCCATAACCCTGTTGCTTGAGGTCACAGAGTGCTGTCTGTAGGAAAATGAATGAGAAAATTTGATACAGCATAGACAGAAAAGCAAATCAGCAGGTAAAGTTTCTGTGCCCCATTCACTCAGTGTTAGCTGCCAGTTCACTATTCAGTCTATATTCAAATTCTTTCTCCAATCAACAGTGACCTCGGTGACCTCAAACAACAGGGCTATAGATTGATTCGCAACAGATTTCTCCTTTAAACAAGCATAAGCATGCATTGCTTGGGTCATTGCCATGGGGGGGCATTTCTCCCTCAGGATAAATGGTACTAGATCTATCTACACTTACTGCATCAACAGTAGCTAATATATGACAGTTAGGAAGGAGTGCACTGGTTGCCAAAGAATGGTCAGCTGTCGTGAATGTCTGAAGTGCTGCTGTGAGGACTGTCACAGAGGAATAAAAAAATCCTTGGCACCATCTAGTGGGGAAAGCTATAAGTGTAACAGGGAGTAACGGTTTTCGTTTCTGGTCTAAAATCACATTGAGCAAACATTGAGGATCTTGTTAGCAAAGCTTAATTTATGGTCTTGCAACACCATCAATATGCAGACATGAGTTGTATTCACAGAGAGGTTAACCTTTCACAGTTCTTACTGACACTGGTTGGAGTGGCACTAGTCTACCCACATATCGATGATGAGTTACAGATGAACACAATAATGAAAAAGTCATTTGGCTTTGTTATTTTATCGTTTTGTTACTGCTGCTAATAGAGACATAGCACTTCTTATTAGCCAAGTTATTCACGTTATTCACGTTATATTCACGTGAGTTTTCTGCCAGCCAATTGCTAGCCAACTTCTCACATGCCTTTCTACAAAGTAATGCTTGCTGACAAACTGCTGATTTCAAAACTTTATTGAAATATAGGCACAGTACAATAAGGAGATACTTCCACTGTATCCATAACAACGTCTGAGATTATTTACAAAGCTTGCACTGTGAACCAGTATGTTGCTAACTATACCTACAGTTGGTAGCAAGAAGCCAAAATAAAGGGTGCCGACCAATCACACGCTCCCTCTATCCGTAGGGTCTGCGTCGTTTCGACAGATAATTAAAAAATTGGGGAGGTATTCGTCAACCCTCGGCCCATGTTGGAGAGGGTGTGCGTGTCTGCGTATTGATGGAGTAGGACGAGTATAAATTAAGCTTAACAGTAGGAGTGTATGAGTGAAGCAGCATTCCTTAAATGCACCCTGTATGCACAAAGCTCTCGGGGGAATTTCTTTGTTACTAAATATCATACTGAAAGTACAGTTGTAAGCTGCTTCTTCACGCATGTGAATCTAGCTTTTTTCAGTAGTGAATACAGTATATTCAGGTCTTAATACTAATATAATTGCAGGTACCTGTAAAAAAAGTATTTTGTACAACTTTATCACTGTGTAAGAGAGATCCCTTAGGTAAGTCAGAGGTTCCTCTGATGGAGCTGAGAACTATATAACACAACCTTATTAAATTTCAAACTTACCTCCCGGTCATACTTTGCCATAAAGTTCCTGTGGAACAGAAAAATGAAATAGCGTAAGTGTACCATCTCTTCCCTCACCTTTTACAAATAGGCTACTTTAATGGTTAAAGCTTGAAGCCATTAGCACAATGCAGATCTGCTGCATTCCTCTCAGCACATGGATATGCTATACTACGCTAACCACCCCAAGTACAGCGCTGCATATAAAACCCAAACATGATGGGCCTTAGGCTGAGTGGCAGAGCGTGTCCTGCTGTTGCAGCAGGCTTATAGCTGAATCATTAGGAGATAATCCTCTGCTGAGGCATGGTGTGACAGCCACAGTGTGTGATTATTTACCCACAGGCCCTTTGTGTTCTCAAAGCAGACGGATACAAATCAACAGTGTAGATTAATTAAGCTGCCCATCAGGCCTGTGTCACAGCACATTGTCAGACTAATGGTTACCTAGATAAAATGTCTGATGATCTCATCTTTCCTTTTAAATTGTTTTCATGTCGATGACGTGACCACAATACAAACACTGTGCAGTAAGCTACGGGATGTGCTGCATGTGCTGTACCTTTGGATCTCATCAGGCACAGTTCCCGTATAAATTGTATGACAACCATCAGAGCCAGGCTCAGGCACGTGAGGCTGAATAGTCTGCAAGGACTAAGGGTCACAAACCTGTGAAGGAAATAATGTGTTTCAAATGGGATTATGTGAAGAGTCTTGGCATTGGAGGTGATGGTGTCACATTTAAGAAAAGTAATTTTCACATGAACTTGCATCTGCCTAGTACAAGTACCCTCTGACAGTTGTAAGGCTAAAGTCCACAGTCATCTTCTTCTAGTTAAATAATCTTGCAGTATTTTCCCTCACCAACAACATAATATGTAGGCTACTTTACCATTTAAGGCCATAGGGAACAGGGCTTGAGCCTCAGCAAAACAGGGAAGTGAATGCCTAATTTGCAAAGAGGTGTTAGATAGGGCTTTTGGATGAGCTACAGTCACTGGCCTGTTGCCTATGGGCAGTAATGGTCAGTCTTTAGCAGAATCGTGAATGGCTATGTACTGGCTAATGCAATAGCTGTTATGTTCTATTCAGCTGATGTTAAAACACAGGAACCGTTCTCCACACGTGGAGACAGGTTTCCGTTTTAAAACTTTTACAGGCAACACTGACAGCTTGCAGATTTGAATACTTAAGAGCTGAAATAATTATCTGTCAACAATAAATATCTGGAATATAAAATTTTAAGTGAAATAGTTATAGTAAAAGATTCTTGCAAGGTTACCAAAATGTCATTACAAAGACATGCGCTCAAGGCTTAACCAAAGCCATGACATTTTTGCAAGACCTTGACATTTAAAAAAATATATGTGTAGACTATGCATTACATCATGAATCTCTTACCAGAAAACTGAATTGGTGACAACAAAGATTGAGGAAGTCCAAAGCGGTTTCTTCCAGTTTATTACGATGGAGATGCGACAAAAGGGCGAGCCGACTGATGGATGTCGGGAGCCGGCAGACAGCTCTTTCGTAGATTCCGCCATCGCCCCACCTGAGTCCCACTGAGAATCTCTTCCCTGAGCCTCTGCCCGTGAGCTCCGCCTCTTTGGTATCAGTTCTCTTCTAACACAATATGCAAAAACAACGCCGTCTGGTCACGGTGCCTCTCGTTGACAGCTGCTGTAGATATTGTTGTTGTTCTGTAGTTGACGTAATTTCTCGTGCTGCCAGGGTTGCTTTGGGGACTTCTGACGTCACTGTTTTCGCTCCGCAAGGGGAGGGAGGGGAGCGTACCAACCGGTCACCTATCAATGGGCTACCTATGCGCTTTAAAGGCAGGATGGTAGTACATCACTACATGAGGTAATTAGGCTACATCACAGAAAACGAGATTTTTTCTGATTTCTGATTGATGTAGCTTACAATTATTGAATAGAATCTAAGCTACATTAAATACTGGCCTATAAAAATAGCTTATCAATTGTGTATGTATATATGGCTGTTTAGCTTGGATGGACAAGTCATAAATATGTAGGCCTACGTCGTTGCCTACTAAATGTCAAAGTTAAATTCAAAGTTTTTGAAGTCAGTTGAAACAGTAAAGTCAAAAGCCAAACTGTCTAAACAGAGGTTGTAATGGGATATATAAAAAATGCATGTTTCCCTGCTGTCCCGAAATCAATCACACATGGGTGGTTCTGAATAATATCTGTCTCTCAGGGTCAGAGAAGAATGAAGCTGAGAGTCCTGACCTATTTTGCTCTCTTATGGACTGAACTCTACGGAACTGGCTCAAAGACAAGGCCCCCTTTTCAAAGCTAAATCACAGTGTGTAACATTCTGTATAGCAACTGCGATCACAATATTCTTAAAGTGTCTTCTTGTGGCAAAAATCGTCTTGAAATTTTAGTTTTACGTGTGACTTTCGAGGGACTCCTTTTCTTTCAGCTGGCAATCAGTGGAAGATTCTTATTACAATCTAGCCCTGTGCTAGTGAATAACCTTTCTCCTAGTCAGTATTAACAGTGTACCAGAAAGAAGTGTTGCAACACTAATTGGACTGAATTGCACTGGCAACAAAAGGCCCGGCTAGAAAATTCCAGCCCTGGTTTTACAGGGGCTGCTTTGTTGCTGCTGTGTTTGTTCTCTATTGCTGTGTTAACAGTTATCTTTTCTGTGGTGGCCTCTCCCCACCCTTCCACACAGTGCATGAAAGCCTCTTCAGCATGAATCGGCCCAGAGCTGTGTGGCACGGCACAGGGGGATGTTCCGCTCCACTCTACTGTAGCCTTCCCTGCCACACTCAGCCTGTATGGGCCAGCCTCCGGACCCGCGCTCTGGCGCAGTAGCAGTGGCTGCCTCGCGACTATGTTCTCCGGCCGTGCCCACTGAGTACCCAGTCTGCCAGAGCTGAGAAGAGGCGGCGAGATGATGGGACAGACTCTGGAGGACAGCGTCTCCACCGAGGAGTTGGAATGCAAGATCTGCTACTGCCCCTATAGCCTCGCCAGCCGCCGGCCCAAGGTGCTTGAGTGTTGCCACCGGCTGTGCGCTAAGTGCCTGGCTAAAATCCAGGACTTGGGCGAATCTCCACCAAATGCAGTTGTGTGTCCATTCTGTCGGTACATCACCGGTTTGCCAGGGGAAGCAGTGGGCAGCCTGCCTGATGACTGCAACTTGGTGGCGGCACTATCTCTTCAGGTGCGCAATCACAGAAATCTTCACGAGGGCCCCGGCGAGATCCTCCTCAGTCCCAGGCACCTGAGCTCCCTGGTGGGTTCTTCTGCCACAGCCTCACCTTCTTCTATGCGCAGCTCCAACTATGTGGTCATCACCATCATGGAGTCCCCGTCGGAGTCTGGCGATACTCAGGCTGGGCCCCTGGCTGCACGTGGCAGAGACTACCGCTCCTCCAGCCTGGATTCCATGGCCTCTATCACACAAAGATGGACAGTATGGAACTGTGCAGCCTTGCTGTGCCAGACATCTGCCCGGGCCCTGGTGTGGCTCCTGGGCCTGCTGTATTTCAGCTCTCTTCCTATGGGTGTCTACTTGCTCATAATGCAGAAAACCACCTTGGGCGTGCTGCTGGTCAGCTTGGTGCCCGCTAGCCTGCTCATGATCATGGCATACGGGCTCTGCCAGTGCCTTTGCCACGAATTCTGGGACTGTGTGCCACCCTAACAACCAAAGGGCAACCATCAACATCAGCAGCCTTACTTTACAGTGATGTGTTGCTCCAGAGTGATTAGAGGAAAAAAAGACATTGATACCATCTTATATTCTTTATTTACCACCAGTCTGGGATGGTTTGGAACCAGCAAAATTTAATAACGATGGGGCAATGGACATAACAGGACACAAAGTAGTTTTCAGATAGCAAAAGTAACATTATCAATAGCTCCCTGCTTTGCTAACAGCTTCTTTGAAATGTTTGTCATTTTGAGGAACTGTCATCCAAACACAAAGAAGGAAAATTCTTCTTCAGTGTTCAAGAACTTTAAACATGTAATTCACTAGTTTTTAAAAATACTTTTCAATGAAGGACTCACTTCATATTTATAGAGCACTCAACTGAATATGAAGACAGTATGTTTGCCTAACAGTACATATACTGAAGCTTGTGTGTCACACGTTCAGATGTTTTTGTGCTGAAATCTGAGGTATGTTAGTCTAAGCCACCAAATGCACACATGTGCTAAATAACTGAGCTGTCATTATCATCTAACGATCAAATGTCATTAAAAAATGTTTTTTTTGTGATATATGGAATTTGAAAAACAGATTAATGTCTTGAGTATGTCATGTTGGGTCAATATTATGACTTTTATAGTCATTTTGTCAGCTATCAGTTTTGTGACAAGAAATTAAATGATGAAACATTTTTGGAACATTTGAATTTTGTGATCTTTTGTTTCATGGTGGAGCCTTAACAGAACATTCCCATCAACCCACAAAATATTTGGTAGACGTGATGATGAAAATTGCAGTGTGATCAGAATTTGGGACAAGGAAAAACAAACAGTAGACATTTTTTTATTTATTGAATGGTGATAGCTTTAGGAGGGAAAGCACTGTCATTGTATCTTTGAAAAGCATTTTAGGCAATAAACTATATAGCTGAATTCTCTTCTCTCCCTAGGCAGTGATGAAATAAATAATTTTTTTACAAAAACATACCAAAACTAACACAATTACACATTGGCACAAAAATCGAACTAAAACTTTTAATCCCATTCATATTTGAGTGTCTACATGCAAGCAGGAGACCTGATTGTTAACATCCTGTTACACTGTACAGTTGGGCATGACTGAATCATCCAGGGGCTTAATAAACCAAAACAAATGTAAATACAAAAGTAGACTATTTAGAGGAAAATGCTCTACACCAGTGGTTCCAAAACGTTTAACTGTCGCATATCCTCTGCACCCTGAGTAGGCTACCATGTATCCCCTGTAGTATGGACAGTTAATATTTTTGCATAAATAAAGTGCCACACATATTGTAGATACATAGCATACACATGACATACACACATTATAAAAGTACAGAGAATAAATCCTATTATTTGTGCATTTTGGATGCTAACTTGTTTGGTGTGGAAGTAGTGTTGTATGTGCAGGAGGATGCTATGGTAACCCGTGTGCAAAAGTGTCAGTGCAAGTACATTCCAGTGCAGATTCTGTGCAATGGGCTAATATAGCCCAGTAAAAGCCTAATAATAGTCCAGTCCAGTCTTTGCTTGGGTAGGGTAATTAAAAAGAAAAGTAAAAAGTAGACCTGGTGAGGTACAGGCATAAGACATGGGGTCACTGTGCAGACACATATTATATCATACACAACAATATAGAAGGAAATTGGTTGTATTGGGGATAGTCTGATTGTAAGATATTTTTCCATGTATCTTTAAACTGTTGAGAGCTCAGAACTCAGAGATGTATTTTGCGTGCGCCCTAGAATGGATCCAAGCATCCCCAGGGGTACTCATACCCCAGTTTGACAACCACTGCTCTACACAAAACCAAACTGCTAAACCCTCAGTCCCCAACCTGAACTCCATAGAGAAACATGGGGAGATCTAAAGAGCAGGATGCATTGGCCTGGAGAGAAAGAATAGTCAAATCTCTTATTTCGTATTCTCAAACTTGACGTGATCCCATAAGCAAAGGCTGTTTATATTGTCCAAGGAAGGCTTTACAAATTCTTAAAAATATAGGGCTGCCAACAATTGTGGCAGATCTTTGTGAATTTTTTTTTCTCCGAATACATTTTCTTCCCTCCAGTCCTGCAGTTTCCTCTCATAGTATTAAAGTTTTAAGATTCAAAATTCCAGAATGCTTTATTGTCCATCACATCACACAGTGATCACATAGTTTTAGACAGTTCAAATTTAGATAATTTAACCTGAACTTACTGTAGCAAAATGGAAAAGAAGTGGTTATGTCTGGTCATGTATGATGTCCTCGAGGAAGTGTGTGACTGGACCTCCTCTTAGCCAATCAGATTTCTGGATCTCTTACTAACAACAAACAAAAGATCGGGTTTACCTACAGATCAATCTGTCGATGTCCAGTCGCAATTTAGTGTATGATTTATTGTATGTCTCGTAAACTGAAAGCCTCTAACTTTTCTAATATGTTATAGATGGCGAATGTAGGCTAGAGGTCTACTTTATTTGCGCTGTACATACCAGCTAATGTTAGCTCGCTAGCTGTTACGATTGCCTACTTGGACAAGCAAGCTGAGGAGCTAACTCGAGTTTATCTTAGCTAGCGTTGAAGCTAGCTGGCTAGTTGGTTTCAACATAGGACCAGATAGGACCACGGCATTTGTGGTCAGGTAAACGATCAGAATCTGACACTCTTAAATAGCAGCCCAGCTGAGAAAAGCTGGCTAGCTATTGAAAGAAACGAAACAGAACTAATCGCTATGTCAGGACCTTCATCGGGCTGTGGATTTCTGATGTCGGTTGTTGTGCATGGAGACTCTGCTCTTAACGAGCAGGAAAAGGAGCTCAACCAGCGGCTTAGAAGGCTATATCCAGCTGTAAATGAACAAGAGACTCCACTACCTAGATCATGGAGTCCCAAGGACAAGTTCAGTTACATTGGTCTTTCACAGAACAATCTGCGAGTACATTATAAAGGTACGACAAAAATAAAACAATGTTCTTATAGGCTAGCACCGTAAAACTGATGCTAACTTTAGCTTGCGTCGCATTTACTACATAAAGTATTACTAAATAAGCGATAGCCTCAGTGACATGCTAACTAACTAGCTTGTTAGTTTGTTAACTTCTCACAAGCTAAAGGTAGCCTGAACAGTTTGGTTAGCAGTGGAGTTGTTTTCCTTTTTGAATCCACCACAGTCAAGATGGTTCACATGCTAACTTTATCTGGTCGAAGTGTCACAGGTATCGCTTTGGTCAGTATTAAGTGCAAGTAAAGATGTGTTTGCGTTGCAAACTCAGTAGCAAGCTACCTTGTTTTAGCTGTCAAGCTAGGTCTTTAACTTTATGAAGGAACACCAGCACAGACGTTAATGTCACCGTAGCTCGCCGCTATTTAGCAATATGCAAACGTTAGCATGCCTTTGCTTTTAAGGCCAGCTCGCCAGCTAACAGACGAGATCATTTGACTGAGTCTAAATATAGATTCTTTGAGTCCGTGATACCTCTAGTGTTAGTTGATGTTGAACGACTTGGCGGATGGGACCTAACGTTAATTCATTTAAGTTGGTGAAATATAAGATATCTTGATGCTAACGTTAAATCTCTACTCTAGCTAGTTTTGCCAGTAGCTAATTCGTTACCCAGTACGCATCAAGTTGTTTATGTGCTAGCTATGAGTTTGGTGGCTACTGTATTGGAACCCATTTCATAATTTGACATTTTGTATGTCAGTATGATTTGATAAATAACGTGTGTGTGTATGTATATATATATATAATACACATACATATATATGTGGTGTGAAGATAGCCAAAGACTCTATTGGTGACTGTCGTTTGAATTGCAGTTGAATAAAGCTATTGTTACTGTATAGACCCAACAGGTCAGCCAGGTCCGGAAATGTTGACTTGGTACATGATCGCCTGAGTGTAGAGCTAACGAGTAAACAAGATAACAGCTAGCATGATGACAACTCGAAGATTAAGTGAATTGGTCAGAAATAGAGCTGACAATGTAGTTTTCCTTGGAGCAAATATATGCTGTAGATTGAGAAGGATTCACTCCTGTCAGTGTTCGTGGTGCAATCTCGCCATATTGAAGCTTTATAGCTAACTACAAGCAGCTTGCTGTTAGCTTGCTAAACATTTTACCCAAGTTATGACGTCAAGCCTCCATCTTCAGCTATCTCTTATCCAGAGCAAGCAATCCACAATGCTCCTTGATCCCCCCCCCCCCTGCACCTTGACATATATTTCACAATATTTATATCCAAGGCTAAATAGTGATAGTGGCCTGTATGGTCTGATCATTTTTATGGTATGAGGCGAGTTTTATTTGGAAACGTAGCTACACTAGCTAACTCTATTTTGCATAATTTTTGCAGTCCAGTTTTATACTCGGTGTTGCACATAATGTAAGACCATAATAGCTGTTGTGTATATGGGCTATTGTACAGGTTGGTGGTTTAAGTTAATAATGGGAGAAGAACTTGTATTCAGGTACAGTCCAGGCAGTGGTGAGGCTGGGTTTTGGTTGACTTTGTTATTTTGATGAGTGTCTAAGCTTCAACATCAGTGCCTGCATGTATTATTGTCGTCTTTTATGAAACTGGAACATATGTCTCTCTAAGGCCATGGAAAGACCCCAAAAGATGCTGCCTCTGTACGGGCAACCCATCCTATTCCAGCAGCCTGTGGTGTTTACTACTTTGAGGTGAAAATCATCAGTAAAGGGCGAGATGGGTAAGGAACGAGCGAGATGGGAACTCATTGTGCTTACATGGCTATTAAAAGAATAATTTTCACACTGCACTACATATCACCCTGAGAGAGAGGAAGTAAAATAACTGTTTGCTTTTCAGCTACATGGGCATTGGCTTGTCTGCACAGGGAGTCAACATGAACAGACTTCCAGGTAAAGCAATGCTTCAAGGTTTCATCCTGTCAGTAGGTGCAATTTTTTGCCTTGCTCTTACAATGTGTGTAATATGTGTGTGATGTGGGACAGCTACAAAGTGCACATAAGGCCTGTTTTATGTTGCTTTTTCCTTTGGGTGTGTCTCTTTAGAGACTAGAAGAAGACTCTGGCCTGAAATGACACCACAGTGATGGGGTCACATGTTTACATACAGCCAGTAAGGGATATCTGGCAGAGCTGGGTGACACCCTGTCCCTTTTTAACAAGTCACAGCACACTGGGTGGGCCCTGAATAGTGCTGAAGCACAGAGCATTGAAGAGATAAAGCCTAACTGGGCCCATCAGTTTTTTCCTCAAAGCAGTCCCTCATCTTTTGAAAAAGTAAAGAAAAAAAAGTCCTTTTCGTTTTGTTTTGTTCAGGTTGGGACAAACACTCATATGGTTACCATGGAGACGACGGCCACTCCTTCTGCTCATCGGGTACAGGGCAACCGTATGGCCCGACTTTCACCACTGGTGACGTGATTGGCTGCTGTGTTAACCTCATCAACAACACCTGCTTCTACACAAAGAATGGTCACAGTCTAGGTACACAAATTTGCTATTTTTAAAATATTAGTGCAAAATATGATGAACAATAATGAACATAAGACTACTCTTCATGTAACTATTGGCAAAAAGGCTAGATAGTGCAGCTTTGTTCATACCACAGACATTTCATTGATAATCTGAAAAGAACTGGTGAGACGGCATGTTAATAAAACTCTTCTTTACTCCACAGGGATCGCTTTCACAGATTTACCGGTGAGTAGCAATTTCATTGATATTAGGCTATTTGTTGTCATACTGTGTTGTTTTTATTTACTCAGCTCTTTATCTGTGTGCTGATAATTGGACCATGTTTGCATGATTTTGTTCAGTGTAGTCATGGTTATGAATGGCTTGAGTGATCATGTATTATGAGCGGATTTGATGTTCTGCTCTCCTGCAGTGGATGAGGTTATCCGATATTAGTTTGTTGTTCTAGTGTCTGGTTTGAAAAAAGTGTTGCAATGCAAGTATCTGATCTTGTTTACATTTTTGACCTTTTATGCATAAATTCATGTTGACAGACGAAATGAGCAAGGGTTTTAATGTTTACCTTCAGTAAAAAAAAATGGAGAGCTATGAGAGGGGAAGAAATATGAGAGGTCTATTTATTCTCTTGTTTGTTAGGTTATTGATGAGTCTACCAGTTCTGCTAAACTACATTTTTAAGTGTAGTAGACATTGGTGTTTGTGTACATATGGTGTTGTGTATATGCATGTATTTGTGTTGTAATCAGACATGTTCATAACGCTCAAATTAGTGATGACCAATATAGGTTTTCAACAGGCAGGCTGTGATCATCATTTGGTTTACCAAATACTTCGTCATATCTTAACTCACCTTAGGTGTGAGGTATATTTCAAATGTATTAGTGATGTTGGCTGGTTTATTCCAGTCATGAAATTTACCAAGACACACCACAGTGTTACTCTGTGTTAGCTTGTTGATTGTACTTTTAACTTGGATAAGGCATGCCATAGTGAACCCACAATAGCTGAATGACTGCTTGTTTAGAAATAAAACAATAATCCATTCAGCAGAAAACAGCATTGGCAGCTGACCAACATTCTCTGGGTGTTTTGAAGGAAATGCGTTGGTTTACCAGCTCATGACGTTTTTTTCATGCAAATATGGAAATGTTTTTCTCACTGGAAAGCTCTGCTGGGGGGCAGACTTGTGAGGCAAAAACTGAAAGTTTCACCTCCATTTGATGTGAAAATGGAACTGACAGTTTAGTCTCAATTAAGCAGGATGTGTATGTGTATGTTTTTTTCAGAAAAATGCAAAGAAAAGAAATGTCTTGCCATCATACAAATATTTGTCAATTTCAACATGGGTGATTGACATCAAAATCTGTCACTTCTATTTTCCCTACCCAGCCTAATCTGTACCCCACAGTGGGTCTACAGACCCCAGGAGAAGTGGTGGATGCTAACTTTGGGCAACACCCCTTTGTCTTTGACATTGAAGACTACATGCGGGAATGGAGGACAAAGATCCAGGCCCAGATTGACCGCTTCCCCATAGGAGAGCGAGAGGGTGAATGGCAGGCCATGCTCCAGAAGTGAGTATAGATGCCTACAAGAACAATCACATACCAAATACCACTTCTTAATCTTGTACTCTGCCTCGTTTGGAACCAAATACCGTGTGTGTGCTGTTGCCAAGAAAATTCTAAAGTGCTAGTGTTATTGAGCTCACAGTGGCCCTTGCTGGTAGAACCTTGAGTTTGATGTCCTTGTTTTTCTCTCACAGGATGGTGGCCTCCTACCTTGTTCACCACAGCTACTGTGCCACTGCAGAGGCCTTTGCCAAATCCACTGATCAGGCTGTGCACGAGGAGCTGGCTTCTATCAAAAACAGACAGAGTGAGTCTCCACGGGTCACATGACAAATGCCCTTGTTTGCTCCACAGCCAAACAAGGAAGATCTTCAGCTCTGTTTGTTTAATTGCCCTTGCCAGTAAAAATTGTAGTTCCCTAACAAGAACGTTAAAAAAAACAAAGGTCAAGTGGGAGTGATTTATTTCTGGACAGTGAGTCAACCCAGAATGGGTTTGTTTTGACCTTCAACATGCAAATGCACTGTTGGGTTTCAAATGATGGCTCGATGTACATGTATGTATGTGGATGTATGATGTCTGAACACCTGTCCACAGAAATCCAGAAGTTGGTCCTTTCAGGAAGAATGGGAGAAGCCATAGAGACCACACAGCAGCTTTACCCCAGCCTATTAGAGAGAAACCCAGACCTCTTATTCATGTTGAAGTAAGTCCTGCCTGCTGTGAGAATGCACGCATAGTCCGATTTCTACACTTATGTTCCCGCTTGGATGGATTCTGGTATGTTAGCATGACTCATCAGAATGGCCTCTTATCCCTTCTTTCAGAGTCAGACAATTTATTGAGATGGTGAATGGCACAGACAGCGAGGTCCGGTGCCTCGGCGGGCGAAGTCCCAAATCCCAGGACAGCTACCCGGGGTCACCTCGCCCCTTCAGCAGCCCCACCCATAAAGCCACAGGGCCACAGGCCTACATGACCGGTACAAAACAGACTTCACCTACAATCTGACTGCACCACTTTACAGTGGTCTGGAGGGGTCTCTTCTGGTTGCCAAAGATGCAGTTTACAAGCTTGTGGTTCTGTTTATTATTGGTGGTGCAAAAATCAGTTATGTTTTTCCTTAGTTGGCCTCTTATAGTAGTAAATTTACTGCATTAGTTATAACATGTAGTCACATGTCAGTTACACACCCAAATTAATGACATCAGTCGCGTGTGTGTGTCTGTGTGTGATAAAAATGCACATTTTGGACTTTATTATTATTATAACTTATAATTATTATTATCATTATAACTAGTCCAGGCAAATTCTTTGAGTTAGCATATTTTGATGAGTGTTATTTTTGAGAAAAATAAATCATTTTAGTGTACTGAGTCTAGCCCCTCTTCGATTCATGGTAAATATGCACTAAAACAAAAGTGCTGTGTTTATGATTGTTCAGTGTGTTTCCTCTTTACGGGCCCCATATGGGGGGGAAAATACTTTTTGTTTGTGAAACCAATTTCCAGAGCCCTCCTTTCCCGCTGAGCTTGTTTCTCCTCTCTCCAGGCTTTGACAGTAACTGTTGTAATGGCGTGTCATCCAGTAAAGCCTCTTCCTCAGCCCATTGCACAAAGGCCTGCCCCTCAGGCCTGTCCAGCGGTGACCTCAGCAGCATGAACGGCACACGCAGCCAGCAGCAGCAGCCCAGCACCAGGTATGCTGCACCCTACCCTGCCTTTGGGGGCTCAGTGCACTCTGAGTAATTTTCATTAGGGATCTTAGTACTGTTACTAAAATTCTGAAGTATGGTCCAATACTGTATATTTTTAAGTTATTTTATTTTCTGGACCTGGATCATGGCTTTTCTGAATGTTTTGTTAGTCAGTAAGCACTAACCTTTTGAAATCTCATGTGTAGGTTAGATGTTGCAATTGAAAGCATGTGCCATCATGAAAAGGTGATTGTATTGATACTTGAATGTTAATGATGTCTATTTACTACATGGTTCCATTTAACAAAGAGGTGTAGTCCATGTCCATGTACATCTGTCTATTTATTTAATTATGTAGTAGCATCAAGAATTGTGTAATTTAACTGGTATGTATGCAAAAGGCAGTAATGTCACTGCTCTTAAAAAGTGTAATATGGAAATGGCCACCAAAAAAATTACCCCTTGTTGTGCAGACCACCTTTGAACATTAGCCTTGGTAACAGGTGATGCATGTTTCTGACCAAATTAGATTTTCAATGAAATACTAACCCTGCTGAACCATCTACAGCAGTGAAGTGGAGATGGAGGTGGATCATTTCACCAATGGCGTGTCTGAATCGTCCTCCAATGGCTTTCTTAATGGGAGCTCAACACATGGCGTGGAACCAGACGACTGTGACGCAGAAATGGGTAAGAGCAGCAGCCATGTAGCTTGGTGTACATCTCATTGGTCCATGTAACTTAGTGTACATCCCATTGGTCCATGTAGCTTAGTGTACATCTCATTGCTCCATGTAGCTTAGTGTACATCTCATTGGTCCATGTAGCTTAGTGTACATCCCATTGGTCCATGTAGCTTGGTGTACATCCCATTGGCCTGCCAGTGGATGGCCAAGAGAACATCTGAACATGGCATCATTCAGATCCGCAAACATTAAACAGGGTTAATGTAATTAAATACATAAATAGGTGATTAAAAAAACTATTAAATACATTTTAAAAAATTTAAACATGCAAAAGAACACACAGCTTTTAAATGGTCCTACTTAAATGTGTACAACCTTGTGATTAACTGCCATTGGAAAACAGAGAAGCCAGAGAGGGACAGTGCCACAGATGGAATTAAGATAAACCTATTATGGGCCTCTTAAAGGACCACTTTGTTGTTTTCTGAATGTGATCACTGAGTGAAGTCCAGTGATGGCTCAACTTTTTTTTTTTGAGAATCAATTTATGTGAATTCCAAGTTTAACATATTTAGGCCCATTTTCTCTCTGTCTGCATATTTTTGTATCAGAGCAGGCTTCCTTGAGGCTATTAGAAATCGACTAACATGTTTTCGCTTGTCTGGTAGTTTGAAACTGGAAAGATACCCTGATCTACAGTTCAGAATTACAGACTGGAGGTCTGTGACGCTAACACACTGTAATATACAAAAAAAGAAATAAGGACAAGAGACTAAGATATTTTTTTTTTTACATACTACGCAATTGATGTAATTAATGTAAATTATTTGCATAATCAATGTAAATGATTATTTTTCTTCACTGGTTTAACAGTACACCCAATCCCCAGTTCATTCTCATATAGTGGGCTCAAAGCTGATTGTGGCCCAAAAAAGGGACATTTTTCCCATGCTACTCTGTGGTCTGACTCCTGTCTGTCTGTCTGCCTGCCTGTCTGTCTGTCTGTCTGTGTTTCCACAGAGGTGGAGTTGGCTCAGTTCAAGAGGCAGCTGTGTGGAGGCAGCCAGGCAGCCATTGAGAGGATGATCCACTTCGGGCGGGAGCTACAGAGCATGAGCGAGCACCTCCGCCGGGAGCGTGGCAAGAACGCCACCAACAAGAAGATGCTGAAGGTCCATAACTTAACTTACAGTGATGCTGAAGGTCCATAACCTGACTTACAGTGATGCTGAAGGTCCATAACCTGACTTACAGTGATGCTGAAGGTCCATATCTTAAGTTCCAATGATGCTAGCCAGTGAAGTTCCCTGTAGTTACTTTGGCAGCTGTGACATTTAAGGGATTTTGATATTTTAGAAAAGTGTTTGCTAAGCACTTTTATGTCTTGAGAAACTTGTCAGACATGGCCCAGAGAGAACTAGGTGGTGAAGGATGACTATGTTCTTGTGACATTTAGAGATAGAGAGACTTGAAAGGCCAGAGTTGCTGAAGTGTCACCTTTCTCACTGCTTGTTAATCCTAGGATTTTCTCAGGAATGCCATTTCCTGTTTGGTGCACATAGGGCACACTCTCTACATACTCTACACTCTCTACATACTCTGTTGGATGGCTAATGCCAGAAATTATGCAGCCCAACCGCTAGCTGTTTTGCTGTTAATGCCTTAGTGTCTGCAACTGTAATGTGAACCCATTCACGGTCTTTAACTGGAGTCTGTTGCTGATCCTGTAGGATGCCTTCAGCCTGCTTGCATACTCCGATCCCTGGAGTAGTCCTGTGGGCTACCAGCTGGACTCAATCCAAAGAGAGCCAGTTTGCTCCACACTCAACAGTGCAATACTAGGTAGGCCACCAGCTGTGTTTTTTGTAGGCCACAGTGTTATTGTTTTTCATTTTTAACTAATTTGTTTATGAAAGTTACCCTTACTCATACTCTTCAGGTGGTTATTTGAGTGCACTATACAGTCACATCATGACTGGCACTTAATGCGTAATTGTTGGTTCACAGAGACTCACAACCTGCCCAAGCAGCCCCCCTTGGCCCAGGCGGTTGGCCAGGCTGCGCAGTGTCTGTCCCTCATGGCGCGCACCGGCATCGGATCCTGCGCCTTCGCTTCAGTGGATGACTACCTGCACTAACCTCCAGAGAACCCCCCCCCCACCCCCCTTCCATACCTGACCCTGAAACCCAACATGACCCCTCCAAACCCTAACCCCAACTGCCATGCAGCAAGACTCCCATACCCACCCCCACCCTGTTCTCACTACCCACATGACCCCAAGATGGGCCTGCCAGGATGCAAAGCGGTCCCAGTCAGTCCTCTCACCTGGGGCCCCCCAGCACCTCCCTGGGCCCTGACCTTCCCTGAAGACTGGATCTGCTCTTCCTAGGCCACGTTAGACTTATGGCACATCAGGATGAAGATCCCTGAGCCAGAAAAAAATCCCTAAATCATTACATGGATGTTTTTTTTTTTTCTTTGGCTTATTCTCTTATTTTTTTATTTTAAATCATTTTAATTTTGGGGTTGAGGATGTGTTGCATATGGATTGGGGGGTGGGGAGGCAAGCTCTGATTGTTTCCTAGTTTACAAGGCATGATGCAAATAATTATGATTATAATTAATGTTATTATTATTAAACTTGCATATGAATATATATTTGTTCTTGGTTGAAAGCTGGCTGAATCAGCACGACCGACTAATAAAGGTCCCATCACAGTAAACCCTTGCTACTTACAAGTGTCGGCCTGTGTACATGTTACAAACCCTGAGTGAAATTGCATTAAGAAGTGTGGAATATTATGCGATTTGCATAAAGAAAATAAGTTTCAACCCATAAAGTATAATCCTGCAGGATTAGGTATTTTAGGGGATTGTAGCTCCTCTTCTAAGGAAATTCCACTGTGTGTAAACCTCCACCTACCTTTGCCAACAGCTCAGCAGGTTTGGTGATGATGTTTGGGCGCAGATTCCTTTTAACTGTGTGACGGCCATGCTTGCCTTCCCCATCATTATTTGGATTTTTTTTCTTCATTACTCCCCTTGTTTTTCTCCAGCAAGCCAGTCTCCTACATAGACCTTTTGCTATGTTGCTGCTCAGTATGGCTGTGTATCTGACAAAGTACATTACATTATGTCCAGCCTCAACAAGGCCGTGCAGTGTCAGCCATTTTTATTTCTAACTCATACCCCCATGCCCCTCAGTGCTGTGCTTTAAAGAGTAACGACATAGGAGACTGGTTCAGTATTTGTCAACAGCACTGTCTTAAAATTTACAATAAAATGACCCCACCCAGGAGGACCGTTCTTCAGTTGTGTAAGACTCTTATTCAAACAGGTAGTTTAGTTTAGTTTCCACGGCAGCGTACATTTAAGAGTTTCATCACTCACTGCGTTATCACAGAATGAAAGCATTCAGGCGTTTTTTTTTTGTTTGTTTTTATCTTTGCCTATTCAAATGTGCAGGTCCAATGCATAGAGATAGAAATGTACTTTTGTATAAAGATGTTGATCGTAAAACAATTTATGCATGGCTGTTTTCACAGTGCTGCAGTTAAGTGTTGTGCTTTCTGAGACTATTCTATTAAAGTACAATGCTAATATATCCTTAAGTTCAACATGTAATGGGACTAACCGGTTCCTGTTCCTTTTCTTTCATGAGAAATTAAAATGTATGATCATGTAGGTGCTTCTGATCATTCCACTGGTCCGTTCATACTTGTTCTTAAGAAATCAATCCACTAATGTGTTTTTCATCATCAGGTGTTTTGACATCTACTGGACCAAATTCATTTGGTTTTATTAACATCACTTCAGAAATTAAATGTTAATCTAACACAACCCATTCAATAAGCTACATTATTTACGGATGAAAAGTTCAAATGATCCAAAGAGCTGGAAGATGAATTAGACGTCTCTGGCCTGTCTGTCTGTCTCCCGTTGGCCATCTGTGATAAGTCCACAAGCCAAAAACTAAATGATCTTCAGCGATCGCTGTTTTTCAGTTCCTAATGGTTTGGTCTCCCTCTCCTACACGCTGATGAGCTTCTTCTTCTGCATCCACCTTTGGTTACCCTTCTTGGCCTTTGTCCTCTTCTCAGCACCTGAAGAGACAGTGAGACAGTAGCCTTTAGCTTTCATTGTCTTCCAGGAACAGTCTGGAGCATTTCAGCCCAAAGCCATGTTGTGACAATGAAATATCATACAACAGACTGAATAGTGACTTGCCAGCTCAGAGAAACTCTTGAAGTTTCATTTGTCCTTGCCCTGTTCAGCTAGAGTTAGCTGTGGTTTTGCTATTTGGTCTATGCTGTGCGAAATTTCATCCTTTAACATGTCAACTCAGTGACCTCAAACAACAGGGCTATGGGTTGAAATGCTCAAGACTTTTCTATTAAGGGGCACGAATGGCACCGGTTTAGGGACATTTTTAGGGGCAATTCTGATAAATAAATACATTTTGATGTCAATCACAATAAAACAAAGTTGATGTTAAAAGAATCCCTGGCTAGTAAGAGTAATGGGCCTTATAATACTGACATTGGGGTCAGCTACATAAACAAGATCTGAAACCACTCAAAGCATAGACAGCATTACTATCATTGCTTCGTTGTCCTCCTGATTTACGGTGCACTGGGTTAAAACTGCAAAGGCTGAACAGAAGAAGTGTTCATTTTGTTGTACTCTCAGACTCAACAAGGTGATGTCACTTTTTACTCAGAAAGCATTAAGATTTAAATGCAGTGGCAGCTTACAAACTCTGCAAATGAGGGGAAATAAATTTAAATAGTGTTAAATATAGCTAATACCAATGTAACTCCAGTGAGGCCAAGAAATCTTACTAGTCAGGGATCCTTCTAAATAAATAAATAAAAACTCACTCAGTTTCTCATTAACAAACTGGAATGCAGCGCTTCTGTTGAGCCCCTTCTTATTAGCCAGTGACAGAAGTTCGTTATCTAAGAAGGAAACAAAAGAAAACCCGTGTGTGTAGTGGGAATATACAGAATGTTTGGAACTGTGAGGTCCATATTACAGCCATGGAAATTAGTCTTGATTTTTTTAATACCTTTAGATTTTGGTTCAGTATCACATTTAGTATCATTTGAACTTTTAAAAAAAATACAAAGTAAACTAAAATTTGGAAATTCCCAGTAAGGCTTATGATTGATGAGGCTATTGACTGTGTTAAAGTATAACATTAACTGATGAGGTTAAGCGGTCAAACTGTTTCTTACTTGTTGTCCGCTGAGATCCTTGTCCATAGAATCTAGACTGAATAAAGTCCATGGCCACTTTCTGTTGAGAACTGGCTATATACTGGTCCTTTACTCTTGTTACACTACAATTTGCCTGTAAACTAAAAGAAGAGTAAGGTTATTATAATCCACAGTGGTTATTAAAATATGCACAGTGCTTGCTTTGACCAAGTGGACACTTTTTGGAATATTACCTTCGTGCTTTCCCTTTTATTGGTTGTACTTCAGTTGAAACTGTTATTCCTTCTTCCTCTAAAAACAGGAACAATTCCACATTTACATTGAAGGCCAGCAATATTGCACCACCATTTACACACAGGTATACAAATGCAATAGTAGACAAAATCACATCAAACTAGGCTGCAATAATATACTGATGTGGTACTTCATGGTTCAAATTTGACAAATACCTATAACATAATGTAATTGAAGGCTAAAGTACACATGTTCATAACGACAACCTTGTGAAGTACTATTTAATACAGTACAAATCAGTTAAGTTAGAAGAGTTCCATCATCATCATAGTTTGATTTTAATTTGACTTTGCTGAAATGGTTGTAGACTGACTGTATGGAACCGAATTTGGATGACAAGATACATACCTCCACTTGGTCCACCACATTGCAGAGCATCTTTTCTGGAAAAAGAGGTGGTATAACAGGTCAGAAATAACCTACATTAACAATATAATTCCATGTAGTACATCATGCTGATAACTTACCTTATTGGTTGTGCATCAATTCCTCCAACACATCCTCAGGAAGAAGTCTTCGTTTCTGTGGGCATTAATAACACATATTGTACACACTAAGAGTAAACCCTCGTAGGAACATGACTTTGATACACAAATTGTGGCTGCACTTAAATGAGATTCTTGTTCTAACCTTCTGCTCCAAAAAGAGCTCTTGCTTCCTTCTTCGCTTTTCTTTTAATGTCTCCTTCTCTCTGTAAAGAAAGAGTATGAGATTACTCCGATCGCCTTTTCGACGTGTCCTGCTAAACTTAACTTAGCGTTAGCAAAGCGAACTACCTTTTGCTCGCCTCCAACGCGTCTTTTACGCTCTGCAAAGCAGATTTTTTCGAGTCCTCAAAATTCACTTCTTCCGGAGCTTCGTCGTCACTGGACTCAAACTGTAAATTGTTGTTTCCAGTCATAATTTCACAATTTATATTACCTGACCCACGTTGTGCCTCACAGGATTCGGCCATGCTGCTGAAATCCTGTATCAAAATAATATGCCGTCATTTTGCTTCAGCCAATCACATCACACCCGTCCTCTCATAAGTGTTTGTAAGAGAAAATGTCGCCCCCTGGACGTGTGGGTGTTATCGCCAACTTGAAACTGCAGCTAACCAATAATTTTTGTATATGTCCATGCAGTGTATGTCGACTGCATCATAATAGTCCTTACAAAAAGCAATCAGGTCTTAGGATTATATCCAAACGAAAAACCAAAACGACATAACTCATACAAAGGCCAAATGCTAATGAGTATAGTCTAGTCCTAGTTATTTATCACGCTTGCTATGATCTTACTGATAGCCTTAACATGCCTGATTTCACAAGAAATAAGGTCGAAACAATGATTTAACAACCCGTTGCCACTAGCCAATAGCATTGCCTGCCCGAGCAGCTGGTGGCAGTTGCGTCTAGGCCACTGGGTCCATGCGCACTTTAGCAGCGTTGGAGGTGCAGGCCCAGAGCGCGCAATCATCCGTTGTTGCAGCCGGTAGCAACACGCAGCAACTAGCCTATTTGACTTTGTTCTATGATTCTACGAGAAAAAAAATTAAGATGGAAAATGTGAAGACAGTTATGCCTTGGTTCGCCGTTTGCTTGTCGCTGGTAATATCTACTCAGGCAAAGGCAGCTGTCGCACCGCCGGCCCAACCTTGCCTCGCACCGTTACAATGGGAGGGAAGAATTGTGGAGTATGATCATGGTACAGGGCGCAATACGCGGGCTTCAATGTCTTATGATGGGCAAAATCAGCGAATTCGGATACTTGAACAGAAGAAAGGACATGTACCGTGTAAAAAGTACGTAAAGGTGTTCATCGTTTAAACGTGTTAAGGTTGTGTTAATGTTATGCTGTGCATGCCTCGAAAGCATTAGTCTGAGACTAGTCTAAAACCGAATTTAACGCAACAACCTGGTGCTTTATATTTGCTTGTTGTAAAACAGCGTCACTGTTTGCAGCGGCATGATTTTATTCCTGTCACAGGGGCGTTTTCTAGAGGAGCTACGAAGATTCACGAACCTGGTCTGCATCTATCATGTGATATTGGTTGTAAACATAAATAAATCCAGGTTGTCACCACATGACACCCTGTTTTCCCTAGTACCCAGACATGGTTTAAAGTCATGTAGAAGTGCTCGTCCTGTGTACGTCATTGACCGTCGAATTCTAGAATTTGCACATTTAATTCTTGTTACATTCTGTGTTGTCTTGGGTATTGTGTGTCGTCTGTGTTAGACACAGCCATTTCCAGTAGACTGCAGTGTTCACTTTTGCACTCCCACCATTGGGTGCTTTTACTGTATAGCTATGTCTTGCCCTACCTCGTGCGCATTTGTAATCATCTTGCAGTTCTCTTCTGTTAGTGTTTTTGAATCTGTGTGCTATGCAGAGGTGTGGCTAGGATGTCATTTTGGGGTGGGTATTAAGCTCGCTTGTGCTATACAATGCAACAGTATGGGCTTCTCCAGCACTTGTAGATTGACCAATACAAGTGTATTGGAAACATTTGTAATGTACGTGAGCGCACAACTAGGCCTACTTAGGGGGCCTAGGGGTTCTCACCCAGAAAAAATGGAAAAATTAGATGTGATTTCCTACATTCAGGTGTATTTTCACAGGATGTTAGATATCTTATTTTTGTAGCAATTAATTCAATGGCTTAACCCTAACGCCCCCTCCACACACACGCACATCATTCCAAACCCAAAGGCTTAACTGGCGTGACTTGGCTTCATAATTGATTAATGCCAGTTAAGTCTTTGAGGGCCTAAGGCTTAGAAGGGACACTGGAATTCATCAATTATGTGTGCAACTCTGATTTTTAAAGGTTTGAATTCATTCTCACTTGCAGCTTGAAAAATTGCCATTCTAATTTGTTATTTTTGTTGGCTACCTAACATTTAGGCTGACCATAGATTGCGTGTCTGCTTACTGTGCTTATTCTGATGAGGAAGTAATTCAGTTTCTCAGACTCCACTTATTAAAAGGAATTTGTTTTTGTTATTGTCTTCATTGTTGTTTTCTTAGGTCAAACTTTGTAAATGCATCAGCTAGCTAACTAACAGGCAAGAAGTCAGTATGGCTTAATTGTTACAGTATTGCTACACAAGATTCTACAGTGCACAGCAATTTTGCTACATTGTGTCACATTCTTTTAAGATACAGAAGATTATTTACCTATTATAGAACAAACGGTTTGCTAGCAACACTTAAAAGGGTACACTTGCTAGGAATGTGGTAGATTTCTGTGCATTGTGATGTTAATTAGCTTAATGACGCGATCATGTTTTTGATTGCAAAAGAATGCAGCTGCCTTATGAGCTACATGTATCAACTCATCTTCGCAAAAAAGAAAATTAGTGAAAAAAAAAAATAATAATATTAAAGATAATTCAAAAGAAGATCCTTGTATAACTCTATGATATTTGTAAACTAGCTAAGCTAGCAGAGCTCCAAATAGTGAATAGTTTCATCTGTGGTACTAAGCAGTTTAAGTGGAAAGGGTTGAAGAGCTGGAGCATGGTAGCCTATATTTTGTAAAAGACAAATATTTAATTTTACTGATAGAAGCTAAACGTTCAGTATCTGCTTCAAAGAGAGACAACAAACATCAAATGTGCCTAGAAATAGTGATAGCTGCTTTTTTCAACCTTAGTTTTCATTCGATGGGTCATAGGGTAGATATTTTCAAAGGGGGTAGGGCATATGTCTGAAATGCTAGCTACTGGATGGAAGTCTGTCTGTCTGTCTGTCTATCTATCATCTATCTATTTATCTGTCTTATTATCTATGGCTGATGTAATATTTTCATGTACATTTCAGATATTTTGAGTACATCTACTTATTCCAGAGTGAAGTAATGTTCCAGATTGAGCAAAACACCAAACAGTGCTCAAAGTTAGCTCTGACACAGGCGTGGGATCCCTTTGATATCCCCTTAAACTCCACCTATGAGGACCAGTACTTCATTGGAGGTCCAGGAGACATGATCGAAGTACAAGAGTGGTCTGACAGAAAGCCAGCTCGCCAAAGTACGTACAATGTCAGGTCAGGTGTTTAAAACTGTATTCCATTAACATGATAATAACACTAATCTTGAATGCTTTTGGGGCCTTTCAGCCAGTCTCAAAATCTATCAAAATCAACTAGTATTTTTTCAGAATAACAGTGATAATATTCATTAGAGTTTGATTGACCCCTCACCTGCCTAATAGACCACACCTCACCCTCACACTTTGGCTGAATGTAATTTCAGACCCCATATATCATCTGCTCATTCCATGTTCCTGCTTTTGCCATGTAACAGAGCATGGGTGCTCTGGTCTGATCAAAATGGGTCATAGAAAATGGGGTACAATAAAAGGATAAACTGTTTACCTTTTACGGATTCCAGCAAATCACAATCCATGCACACTATCCAGGAGTAAGGCTAGATCGTGGAATTATTATATATGTATAATCCATTTATGATAAGCTTGGGAAATAGGTAATAGAATTTGCACAAGTTGTAGAATAGCCTGTGTTGTGTCACATCCATGTTATCTAACTGATTTGAGATTGAAGGGTTCCACTCTGCCAGTGAATAAATCTTTGAATAGTCGTTCAGACAGGTGAGATGTTACTCTGAGAAAATGTTGAATCCTATTTGAGTACTATATGACACTAACACATTTTGTAGAAGATGCATTTCTGCGTCAGCCTCTTTGAGCTGCTTAAGGTGAATGTACAAAGTGTATCTAATTTCAGACTTCACTGTATCTAATCATCCCCTCTGTCTCGGTTGTTGGCAATTAGATGAAGCCTGGCTGGGTGTGTACACTGTGAAGGATTGCTATCCAGTACAGGAGACTTACACCAGGAACAGCAGTGTGACCACTTCCACACGATTCTTTGATCTGAAGCTGGGCATCAGTGACCCCAGTGTCTTCACTCCCCCAAGCACCTGCCAGTCAGCCCACCCAGAGAGGATGGCATCAGGCTGCTGAGTCGCCCTCTTCTCTCTGGGAGGATGGGATCAGACTGCTGAGTCACCCTGGCTGGGATGCTCACTATTCCTCCATGCTGTTATCCACAGCACTTAAATCATGGTGAAGACCGATGTCGAAGATACACTGGAAGGTGGTGATTGAGAGCTAGCCAAATGGTTTACTGAACAACGGAATTGATTAAATTTTAGCGCTTGTTAGTATGGTCAGGTTTGCAGAAATAATGCAGGAAACATCTTAAGTGCAAAATACTTATTTTGATTTTCACCTTTGCTGTTTGCACTCAGCTGTTATGTATGAGTTTTAAATCTGCTTTAAAACAGTTCCATAACCACTTTTTAGCAGATATAAAGACATGATAACTCATATGCAAGATAGAATTTAGATTTTCCTCTGTGGATAATATAGTCATGTTCAGTAACATGTTTAAATGTAAAAACAGAAAGGGGGTGGAAGTTGGCTGTTTTTTCTGTCAGCGATTGTGTCTTGTTTATCAGAATGTCAACATAGCACATTGCTCAGCATAGACATTGCAGTTTAACTCTTTTACTGTGACCTGTCAAGTCTTTTCGTCACGCATAATCATGATGTAAATTTCAATCTTGTGTGGTTACAATAAAATAAAATAAACAAACTTTTCTGACTTGTCTAACTTTTCATAAAGAATATTTCACTGCTTATTTGCCAAAACTGCTTTGGATGAGGACCTTTAATATGTGGGCCTCTTGGAGCAGGGAACAACAAACTGAAGAGAGGACTGAGGAAGATTTTGCACTTAGCCTACTCAATTCTACATCTGAAAGGCAGTTTTGATCAATCACATTTCCATTTAGGCTATTTCAGGCTGTATTATTGTACATTTTTTAATCAGTCAATTTATTTGTTTTGAAACAACAACTACTATCCTAACAGGATAGCCCAACCACTACTATTACTACTACTAGCCTACTACTACTAATAATAACAATAATAATAATGGTAGATTTAACTGATTTAAAGGCCTATTTCTCAATCACGCTGACAAGTGGTAGTGATCTTGATTAGGTCACTACAAGTCCCATGAATCATTGACGAGTGGGTAGTCCCACTTTCACTTTTGTCCGACCGGAACAAGTCACTAGTTCTCACAGTTCTGCCGTCCAGTCAAAAACAACGGGAACATATTGTGAAACTGGTAGCCCTCTTAGCATCTTCAAATTTAGTAGTGTATGAAAAGGTAAGTTGAATCACTTTTAGTCTGCTGTTGACGATATATTTCATTCAGTAGTTTAAAATACTTGCCAGTCTATCCAACAACTGTCTCGAGGAGCATTTGGATTTGTGAACGAAAGGTTTTGTAGATTAACGTTACTGCTTCGGTATTGTGTTGTGTCAATGAGAGCGAACGTGTACCGTTAACTACATGCTTATGTTAAATACATGCTGTAAATATGCATCCACAGGAAACGGTGTTTGACACTTCTAGGTTTCCTCTGGCACAAGCTGCCGTGCAAGGCCAGCTTAGCCAGCTAATGCTAACTATGTGTTAACGTTGTTCGTTTCATATGTGACATCTTTGCCTTGAGAAATAGACGTATTGTGGTCTAGATTCGGAGAGTGCTTTAAATTTCTCAGTTATTTTCATAACGTAATGCGTACATTGCTTTGATTTGTTATAGCGAGGTCGTGACTCACGTCTACATCAGCGGTAAACAGAGGTGTAACGTTATATGTTTTGGACTTATGCATAGGCCCAGAATCTAAACCTCTAAATAGTACAAGATGTAAACTTGTCGAATGCACTGTCCCTCTTGTCGGGGTAAGGGTAACCAACTTCCCTTTCACTGGTAACGTTACATCGGCTCGCTGGGCCTAACGATAATGTTTATCACACTACGCAGGTCACCTACTTTTTACTTCCTCAGTTATGTCATTTTTCATAAGTTATGCGGTTGTAAAATGTAGCCCCAAGTCACATGCTCCAGCAAAGAGCTACTGTTTCAGAGCTACGTCAATAAGCATGTAAGCATCTGTGTCAGCATCTGTGTAACCATCTGTGTCTTGGACATTCCCATAAACTAATGTCTGTTTTCACCTACCCTTGAGTACCTAATTCGATGTTGCTCAGCTATGTCTGTCTGGAATGAGTGTGTGTTGTTTTGTTTTTTTGGATACAATGCTAGCTGTTTTTTTTCTTTATTATAGTCTCAGTGCCATACTCATAAGCACATGGCTGGGAGAAAATTGTGGTTATGGTATAAATACAAACCAACTTTGTGCCTTATGATGAACTAACTCTATGACTGAATTCCAGTATTCGCTGTTACCCTGAGCTCTTTAGACTTAACTGGTATGACTTGGTCAATCATGAAGTTGATTCATGGCAGTTCAGTCTTAGGGTTCAGGGCTTAGGGAATATCAGGCATGGTTTTGTTTATTGTTGAAAGGGTCTATAAGTAAGCCCTGTGGGCTGTTTCTTCCCATGTCTGCAGGAGAGGTGCAATATATGATGACACGCCAGTGTGGGCCTCTTCTAAACTGACCGTGAGCAGTGGATGTGATCAGGTATAGGATTGTTACCCATGGAGAGCCAATGCAGCAGCAGTGTGGATTCCCGGGCCACCGCCAGCAAGGGCATGGGCTCCATCAACTCGGCCCACGTGGAGTTGTACGAGCTTGGAGAGAAGAAATGTATCTCTGATGTGAGGAGGACCTTCTGCCTCTTTGTGACCTTTGACCTGCTCTTTGTAACGCTGCTGTGGATCATTGAGCTGAATGTAAGCACCTGAATCACATGCTACCATCAGGATACAAATAGTTCAGCTCTACTCACAGAAATGCCTAAAACTAATCCTTGACCTTTAGACATTCTCAAGTAGGGGAACAAACCCCTGGCACAATGGGCATATTGACCCAGAATCTATGAAACCACTAATACACTCTGATCACAGTGCTGTTGTTATAATGAAAAACTAAGGTTCACAACCACTACTGATCAAAGTTCAGATGAATAACTGCATGCTGCTGAACCTCAAAATGGTTACTTTTTAACATGTACTGTGATTACGTTGTAAACTGTTAACATTTCATCACATTTTCTGATTCTCTTTAGAGCCTCATTACAGTGGATGCCTTCATCAGAATCACTCTGTAAATGAATTCTCCCATGTAAGACTGCAAACATGATCAATGCCATGTTCAATGCCTCTTCTCCCTCTGTCACAGCTGAATGGGGGTATCCAAAAACAACTGAATGTGGAAGTGTTGCAGTACGACTATCATTCATCCTTCTTTGACATATTTGTAAGTGTTAAGTTAACAGTGAGTGCCTATGCAGAGTTTTGCAATTGTCCCTGTCTCCCTAACATGGAAACATTCAGATCTTTATACAGCCTTTCTCCTTACTGCTTTTATGTTTGTTTGTTTATATATTTTTTTCTGTGGTCTCTCTGCAGCTCTTAGCTGTGTTCCGCTTTACCTCTCTGATAATGGCGTATGCTGTGTGTAAGCTGCGCCACTGGTGGGCGATCGCGGTACGTTGGCCACTTTCTTTGCATCAGCGCAATGCCCTAGTGTATGTATGCAAACACAAGCAAACTAACAGTAGAGGGCAGTGTGACCCTCCTAGCTAAATTTTTTCTCAGAAAGGAAATGTTTTGTGTCGAGAGGTACCATTTGACTGACAGGATTTAGATTTTTGGATTTTTTCCGGACTGCAGTGGAGTAATGTGCTATAGTGTGTGGTGAAATTCTGTATTATAGATGTGCCATTGACTCATGGAGGAATTCTGTAATATACTGTAGATGTGCCGTTGACTCTTTTGAGGAGTGATTTTACTGCAGCCTGTCGTGACGTGTTCATTTTCCAAACAGATTACGACAGCCATCACCAGTGGTTTTCTGATTGTGAAAGTCATTTTATCAAAGGTATTAGATTTTAAGTATTTTCTTTGTTATGTCATTGAGTTGCTTTACTTCTGTAATGTTATGCTGACCACACCTCCATGATTTTGATCGTTTGTGTTGACACGGCCATTAGCAGTTGCTAAACGAAGTAGTTAACTAATGGAGCTATAAGCAATGCCTTGCAGTAGTGTGTGAATATACCATTGAACTTGCACTAGTACACATATACACATATATATGCACATATACTCTAAAATAAAGCTCTCTCTCTTCCCCGTCACCCTTTCTTCCATCTCCTCCGTTCTCTCTTTCTCTTTAATTTGTGTCTCCCATGGCAATCTGTAGCTCCTGTCCCAGGGTGCTTTTGGGTACCTGCTGCCCATCATCTCATTTGTGCTGGCCTGGATAGAGACCTGGCTGCTGGACTTCAAGGTTCTGCCACAAGAGGCAGACGACGAAAACAGTGAGTTCCTGTCTCCGAGACCTCACACACACGCACGCACACACACACACACACACACCACACGCACAAATGCTCAGGTTTGCACATCCCCCAACACAGTACACAGTCACAAATCTGTTCTTTCATATCTTACCTAAATGCCTAAATATTATCATCAGACATTTAAACTGATATGCAGTTATTGGTATTGGCAGAAATCTATTAATGTGGCTGAATTTAAAGGTGAGGTCTACAATTGCATTCTAATCTAATTCTAAACTTTGGACATTAGATGTCCCATAGATGACAAGACGACAAGACATAGATGACGAGATGTCTGATTATGTACACACTGAAAATACTAAGGTGTTTGCACACCTGATGGTACCTGGGGAACAAAGAGTGGCCCAGGGTCAAACTATACCTTACTCTAGCCCATTCAAATGTTGCTGCGAGAGCACCAAAGGTGCTGTAGATGATTGACTATGGAACACAAATGTGATATTATCTGGCAAAGAACTGAAATCTGACCTTTTTGAGATTTTGAGTCCACCTGAGTCCACCCTATTTTCAAACCTGTTTTCATTCTTTTCATAGCTTGTCTGTATCAAATCAGTAGGGTTTTTGAAATTGAATTTTAAGAAAAAACAGGTTTAAGGACTGGCATATCTAGAGAGATATTTTCAGAGATGAGACAGGATGTAACAATTTAATGAAAACCGAAGTTCACGTAAATATTGCCATTCAGCATAATTTTTTCTTCTTTTTCCAGTTATGTGCCAGCACACCATGTAAAGGCTTTTCCTAGATCCCAAGATCACAAATGTCATAACCTTTCAATAGAACCACATGAGCTGTAGTGCCAGTAGTGTGTGATGTGTTGTCTGCCTCATGCAGGGTATCTGTCTGCAATGGACGCTGCAGAAAGGGCTCCCCTCATGCGCCCGGGCCCCTTGTCTGACGGACAGTTTTACTCTCCTCCAGAGTCTGTTGCAGGTGAGCTCCCTTTGGCCAAAGGTGGGGTAACTGGAAAAGTATCAAGTTCCTTTTCAAGAAGAAACACAAGAGATTAGGCTCCTTTTTTCTCTCAGGTTAAATCACAAGGTTACCCTTTCCAAACAGTATTCAGAGTGCATTTTGTTTTAAATGTAAGTACACTATGTTCTGCTAGTTGAGCTGTCTACATAACCGTAAAATTCTCAGCAGTTATCATGGCATCTTGTGTAGTTTTTACAAACCACTTGTTCAGGGGTGAGCATATGAGGATGGAGGACAGGCAGGTATAACTTTGAGTATATTTGTTTAAACATAGAGTGACACAAGAACATGTTGTGGCTCACATAACCCTCCTCAAGTGGCGCTGGGATGGTGCTTCAACATGTCCATGTTCAATTAGTTACCAGTTTTCATGCAGCATCTCCACATTTAGAAGAAGGATTCTTCTACGTAGGGCAAAAAACTAATATGTTGTCTAGAGAGGCAATTCGGCATGATTTCAGTCATAGACTTGCTGTACAAGCTTGCTGACTTGTATAAATGTTGTAAAGGTAAAAGAGATATTGTTTTGACAGACTAGGTTCTAGTGGCAATAGCATTTGAAATATTCTGTTTACCTCTGTTATGTACTTTACTTCAGTTCTTTACTACTTTGAGATCTCCTCTCTTGATATCACTCAAGGCTCTACTTATAGACACGCTCTTTATTCAGTGTGCATTCATTTATCACTGTTTATCATTGTGCACCAATTTACCAATATGTCCAAGTTTCATTTGTTGTCTTTAAACAGATGTTCTATTACAGTTAGTATATTTTTATAGTCATCTTCGTGGGAGTGCAGGTGCAGTCACCTCTCACAGATATTTATCTATCTGGCACTCAGTTCTGGGAAATGAGGGGTTGTGCATAACACACACAGGTTCTCAGAAACATCCTGTTATGTTCCGTATCTGAAGGGCATTCTTAATTAGTACATGTAAAAATATGATTCATCTAGTTCTATTAATAAAATATGGAAAGGAAACTCATTTCTGGCTTTCTTTTCGGTGAATTTGACCCTCAACCAAATGCATTTGTTCATTTACAGATTCTGATGATGAGTTACTGGATGAGAGTAAGCATGACCCTGAAAAGCCCATTATCTAACAGGTAGAAGACCAGACAGAATGTTTGCATGTAAATTTGAAATGGAAATACTATGCTGGCATTCCAGTATTTCTCCAGTATCTCTCAAATAGCGATATGGAATGAGAGAGTTTGTGGAGTAAAATAATTTCACTGACATAAAACCAGATGTTTTAAGGCAACTTAACATATTGAAATATTTTTACACCAATATTTTTTTGCAGATGTGTATTGGTAATATTTACCCCTTTTAAAATTGTCTTGCAGCATTATTTGATGTAAACTTCATGTTCTTTGTACAAAGATTATAGCCTGTCTTCATTTATAGTGTATTGTAATGTTTTTAGGTTGTGTTCTACAAAGATCACAAATTGCACATGTATATCTAAATTTTTGTTTTTCATTGCTGTTATGGTTATTTCTATTAGGTGTGTATTATATGCTTACATGTTTTTATTTAGCCCAGTATTATTGTTATATGTAAAAATATCCTAAACATAAACATATACAGTATATATACGTATGTGTGTGTGTACAGATATATATATCTATATATATATATATATATATATATAGTATAGTATAGTATATTAGTGCTGTCAATCGATTAAGAAAAAAAATTAAAACAATAGGAAATTTAAGTTAATCATGATTAATCAAAATTAATCACACATTTAAAGTTCCAGAATTCTTCTCTATTTTTTTGTAAAGAAAGAATGTCACACACGCCCCTGGTTAGCACAAGCTTCAGCAAAGTGGCGCTCCTTGGTTTTCTACACCCAACGTGAAAGAGTATAGTTGCCACAGGATGTCTATGACAGGGGTGCCCGGGATGACCAACCACATGATTTTTTTTAACCATTCAACGCGTTCGTCAGCTCTTTTAAAATGGCATTATAAAGCATCTACAACCATTACTATGCTGCTTGTATTCTGCTGCTTGTATTTGTGTCAAAGAGAAACTCTTTCATCCTCAGACAGAGCTCTCTGGCTGATTTATGGTTCTGCATTGACTCAACACAAAGGACATTCGATGCCTTGTTGCCATCGTTTTACCTGTTATGGTTCTGCATCGAGCGTGTCCGCGTTCACGTAGCACAATTCACCAAATTGCTTCAAGCAGAACTATCTACCCTTCGACTTCACAGTCAAGTCTAGCAAATTCCTTTGTCATGCTTTCATTTTCTTTAACATTGCTGTTAAAAGAGACCTCGAACCTCGTTTCTGGGCAGTCAGTTTATGTTGTGTTAACAAGCAAACTTCTCATGACTGCCTAAGTACTGCTTGCTGCTAAAGCACTAAATTTAAAACATTTTTGAAAGATAGGCTCAGTACAATCAGGAGATCCTGCCACTGAATTCAAAACTATGTCTTAAATTATTTACAAAGTCTATACAGTGGACTAGCATGTTGTTAGTCGGCTGCTGAAGCACAAACCGGCAAACAAAACAAAGCGAGTTGACGAACTCAACCAATCACAGCCCTTGCAGTGTGTGTAAATGAGGAGGGTGCTGGCAGGTAGCGTGATGTTAATACATTAACACTGACAGCACTGTTATTATAATATTATTACATTATTTACTTACATTATTCGTTTTTTAATGTAAATGAATCATGCAGACGCATACATCACATTAATCATGCAGACGCATATGATTCATTTTTATATATTTATTTATATATATATCTATATATTATAATCTACTCTTCATGGTCTTAGTAGTGCCCAACCCACAATGGTCAGTTACAGGCAAATCACAATAAAGGAATACAAACAACAACGTGGTATATTCACCATCAAAAACGAAGAAAAACAAAAGAGTGAATCTTAATTGCTGAAGCAATGAATCACTGCTTATTCTAATTTAGTGGCTCAGGTAAACCTATTGTACATTTAATAAAGCACTTTATACCAGTTGAATGATCTCTCACAATCTATATTTAGAAATAAGACCATTTGTCATAATTGCAGTTCTAAAGTGTGGTTTTTCTCATGTCTAATCAAAGGGGTGCATAGAATTGTATTAATTTGGTTGACTTCCATCACATAGTTGTGTGTGTATAAACAGATAAATGGCACATTCTCACAGCTGCTCTTTGCGTGTTACAGGAATTCTCAGATCACTGCCATGTGGCGTGTAAATGTGCTGTGGACACCATAGCCATGTCTGCCAACCCTGAAGCTGATCAGTCTGTTATGGCTTCCACTCTTCCTACCAAGCCTTATTCCTGACAGTGAGAATGGGAGAACAAACAGCTGTGGACCCACCATCGTTTTTTTTTATTATTTACTTTTATCAATCTCTAAACCACTGCATTCATTTCACAAACTCACTAATTGATTTTTGATTTTGAAATGAAACCTTTTGACTGAAGATCGAACTTTGTCCAGGTCATCAGGTAGCTCTCTAAAAATGTTATTTTATTTTTTGTTTTGTGCTGTACACAAAATAGCCTGAAAGTTGGTGGCCATTACTGTTTTGGATTGAAGGATTCTGGGTGGGCTCTGTGCCTGTACGTTCTGCTTTGCTTGCTTTGTCTCCTACCCATATGCACACGCACACTCTCAGTTCCCCATGTCTTCTCTGCAGAAAGACTCAAAAAGTCTGCAGCTCATCGCTGAGAATGTGTCAAAATTGGACTGAAACTTTGCATCTTGATGGGCTTCGGGAAGATGTGTTATGATTAATGCACCGACATGTACCATACAGCATCCTGTGACATGTATTTTTATATCTGATTGCCGCATGGCAGGCAGAGCTGCCCCTAATGCTCCCATGTCATCTTGTGTTTTATGAACGTATTCATATACTAGTGAAGGACCTGACAAATAGTCACACTAAAGTTTATTCACATTGAAAATATAAGGGCTCACATAACTGGGCACCAATCGATATGCTGTTAACATATGATGTGATGTATTTTTTTGCATGAACATGTGATTGATTTATTTTTATGTTGCTGCTTGATGTTAAATGTATTTTAAGAAACAAACAACAACTGTTCTCTTGCTGACGTCACTTTAGAACAGTGTCTGGCCTCGGTTCTGTGCTAGACCGCCCCGGGCTGAGATCTTCATCCAGAACTGGGATCTGTTCTGGGATCTGGGATCTGCCTTCTACAGAGACAGCTGCTCCTTTGGTAGCCATATACCAGCTAATGAGGGCTCATGCACTGTGGGCATGGTTGGGACCCCTTTGGGGACAACCACTTGTCAGATCACCACCTTGCAAAATGAAATGTATGTTGTCTTTTTATTTGCCATAATAAATTTACTGTTGATTTTTTTTTTAACAAATGTATGGTGTGCATTTTTAATCCTACAAATTGCATCCTCCAAAGAACTTGGTAGACTGAATTTCAATGTGTTACCTCGTTTATAGTTTGAGTGTGGTGTATGTGTGCAACAGTTAATGGCAGGAAAATGTGTTTTTAGTCATTTCTCCTATCAGATACAGGTAATCTACATCTGATATAAGGTAATATATGTTATATATTCTGCACTGTTGTCATGGGATTGCACATGTTTGTAATGACTCAAGGCAGGATCACTGATATGATTTTAAAAATGCTTTCACCTTTTGTCGTTATTCTATTTGGGCAAGAGATAGAGTTCAAGTCAAAATCAGACATTCATGTTCTGCTCTTGTAGATGGTGCACTTCTGCACTGACCATCTTTCCCACAAGTAGTAGTGCAGATGCAATGCACGCAAACAGAAACGACCTCCGCCATCTCACTACCGTGCATGCAATCAAGCTGTGGTTAAACTGTTGCACTTTTTTCCAGTAAGAGCTGGCTTAGTATGATGTGCACATAAACCACATGTTCCTACCACAGTACCTGTAGAGCGGCAGAAGTTTCAAAAGCTTTGCACTAATTTTTGTACCGCGCAAGTAGATTAATTAATCTGATTAGAAAAGACACTGCATGCATCACCTCAGAGCTATAGGCAGTCACTGAACTGGGGAATCTACATTTATATTCTACACAGAACTGGGTTTTAAATGAGTTACAGTTAATAAATAAGTAAGTATGTGAATGAATACAGTACTAAGTTACAGTTACAATTAGGGTTTTATGAAATAAATTAAACAAATGAATAATTTCAACAAACAGGTATGAGGTAACTCAATAAACTATGATTTGGCTGTCAGGCATTGATCTCAACTATTAAATGCAAAGGCCAAAAAATGGAGTACAAAATCATGAAATAGGCCTATGGATTAATTTTTTGAGCAAATACCCATCTCATAACTACATTTAAGAATATTGACACTGGACAGTTCATGCTTTGAAATATTTATCTGTTAGTACTATACTACTACTATGCTGACACATCTATTCCAGATTAGTGACCCAAAGGGATTTACAGTGCAAATGTATTCATGTATACTCCTTGTAATTGAGCTTCACTAACATAGTATTAATGGACTTTAGGGCTGTGGTTACCTTTTTATTCGTCAGAATGTGTTCATTAATAGCTTTAGCCAATCTGCAAGGATGTATTGCTTTGCTCTATGCTTCATTTAGTTTTGTACAGTTACAATACAACAAAATGAAGCATGTATGTATGGATATGTATTTAAACAGTACACAATCACATCACACAATCACATAATATAAATTATTTATTTGCCGTCACATTTTTAACACCAGACTAGGTATTTGATCTATTAACAGGTCTCCAGACAATGGTGGCTTTGTGCATGATCAGTGTTGGGCAGTCACTTCAGTACAAATTCAGTCTAAATTAACTACATTTCTGAGTAGCGTGGCTGTAGCAAAGCTATTTTCTGAGTCTGATAGCTTTTCATTAGTTTAGTTAATTTTTTGGCCATTTCATATTCACATTTTCATAGCATCAGCTCACTGCAGCAGATTTTCTATCTAGGCCATGCATGGAAGATCAGCTCTTTGCAATGTGATGCATTTGTTGCATGAGAGGTGCCATAATTAAAAAAATGTCCGTAATAAATAACAGAAATAAATTGTGTGTCTTCTATCACTCACGTGTGCGCATTGTAGTCAATTTAAAAAAAGCAAGTAATGTGAAGGACTGAAATTATGTTTATTTGTCATCATTTTATTTAAAAGTTTTACAGTTTGATACAATGGCATAAGAGTTATAAAGTACTTACAAAGTTATAGTTTCTGTATTCTAAACGTACATTGCAGAAAATAATTTTGAAAAACTATGACAACTACTTGAAGAATAGAATATTGAAGAAGGTGCAACAAGCCTTTAAGAATGCTTTGTAATGAGATTGTAGGTCAGATCCTCAGACAAGGACGAACTAATATGCATGTTGCCAGTAAGTGAAATATTAGTAGATGTAAGGTGTAAACATGAAGCAAGTATCACAATTCACAAAGATCCTAAAATACTTCAAGCTACTTGCTCATCTTCATGTCCATGGTATTGCGAAAGAGCTTAATTTCCATGTGTTTTCTGCACAGGAAATAGGAGATGGCACAGAAGTACGCCATGCCTTTGACAATCATAAGAGTGTACACCCACATTGCCAAATAGAGACCTCTCTGGATGGACACTGCTTGTTCTGGGGAGAAAAATGAAAATACTTAAATAAACCTATCATATCTCACTAATGACATTGCCTTTATACCTTTTTCTTGATTTTTACAAATAGAATGTCTCAGTTCTTAAAATGCAAATTAATGGCAGAATTTATTTATCTTATACTAAATGCATGTTGTAGCCTAATTGTTAAAAAGTGGTTGGTACATTACCATCCGTCTGAGATGTGCTGTTATCGGGAGGTGGGCAGGTCACTAAAATAGGTGGTCCTAAAGTTGGTACAGCCTGCGGTCCTTGTGCTGAGGTTTTAAACAAAGAAGACTTCACAATTTACAACTATATTTAAATCCACAAGCATTAAATAATAGGTAATATACACGTATGTCAGCCCTAAGGTTAGAATTCCATACCATTAAAATACTAAACACTTAAATGGTGGATCAGATGTTTAACTACAAGGTTAATTCAGTGCAGGCCAGAGCTGCAAACATTGATGCAATACCTTTCTCTTTTATCTCTAGAGGTTGACTCTCCTTTCCCTGGTCTTTGGCCTCATGTGCATATGAGCAGGCGTAGTCACTTGGCTTGGCCTTCTGCCTGTCAATGATCATCATGCTGGTCTTTCTTTTCTCGTCAGAGCTCAACTCCAGCACCTCACCGTCCTCCGCCACTACGTTGTCCCAATTATTATTCTTCCTCTTCTTCCAGCTGAGCCTGACCAACCCTGGGAACATATCACTGGCATGGCACATTAGGGTGTTCTTCCCTCCTTGAGCTTTGACAGTAGAGTAGACAGACACTTTGGGTGGTTTAGGGGTTTGATCTGAGAAAACAAGGGTTGTCAAGAAATTATCAATGTCTGCATGCAAAACAAACGGATATTTAAAGTTTGTTTCAATAAAGCATTATAAAAAAAAGATTTGTTAGGGCTTATGAAGTATCATAGTTATGAGTAAAGTCATACAGTGACAAGCCCAGTCTGGTGTATCACTATACTTTATAACACTTCTTCTGTTATCTTAACTTTTGAATGGTTACAGCCACTTCATATCAATCATTATATGCCTGTGCAATTAGCCTACATAGAAGGCTTTTAGGCTATAGATGGGATGGATGGGATTATTTAATAATTTACAGACTTTCAGGAAAGTTTTACCACACAATCAGGAACAGAAAACTTGGTTCATTGTATTTTTCCTCTGAATTAAAGACTTGTGAAAAGAAAGACACAAATATCAAAGCACTTTTTGTCCTTACTTCATTCTAGAATTTGGTATGGAAGAAACCTAATTTAAACTGAACGAAGAACGTTAGAGCACTGGTTCCATTGCATATTGCAAGTGTACTCAGTCACTGTGGTACATTTACCAATTAAAACTGAAATTCTTAACCTCTGCATTTGAACATAATACAAGCAATTTCTTTGCTTCTTTACAAGCAATTTCTTTTCTTCTTCAAAAGTTCTGAGCAAATAGCAAACACTTCAATACATCCACACAAAGTAGTCTGCTGTTTTTTCATTATCGATAGCTAATGACATATCAGTCAGAATGCATTACATAAATTCCCTGTTCAGTAATCACTCTGACAAAGAGTTCTAGCATTAGTTCATTGCTTGGGTAATATTCAAATGTTTTGAACCAGTTCTGTGAAGTACAATTTAGTAAATTTTCCATTCTATTTACAAATTTTCCATTTCAATTTTCATACTTTTTTTAAGAACAGCTGAGTCTTTTTTTTTGTTCAACAATATATTATCAAGAACAACAAACTACAAATTGCACTTTAGATGTATCCTGTAAATATGAACCCTGTGTTCTCATACAGGTTCCCACATACATTAGCGTGTGATTTTTACTGTACTAAGAACATTTTTAAAGAGTATACTGCTCATGACAGGGACACACTTCATGACAGCAATTTTACTGTTTCCACCTATTCATAACTCATGCATGATGCAAGTTTTCATTCTGATGGCACTTACATGTTGATTGCCACACTAGGTTTTCTTTGCGACATAAACTCAGTAATTTGAGCAAGTTACATGATTTTCAAGTTAAACCACTGTGTTATGCAGCTTGCACAAATTGTCTCAAGAAGTACATCCACAGTCGTGCAGACATCAGTGATGATTTACGAAAAACTGAACCAAAGAAAAGCGGTTATCCACTCATCAGAATGTCACAGTTTTCTTACCGGTGACAAATAGTCTGGTACCTCTTCCAAAGCGTTTAACCCAGTAACTAGAGGTACACACTGACAGAGTTCAAGACAAATAGTTCTCTGTAGCCTATCCCAACACTCCTCATTTTAATGACCAATTTTTACTTATCACAAACAGTATTTCTAATAATTTATGTTTGTCATTATTTGTAACAAAACAAAACAAAAAAGACACTAAGATGATGATTTATGGTCACTAGGTTTTTCCACTCAGTTGCAGTATTATTATTATATAACCTGATCAAACATTACGGTAAAAATTGAAATATTCTGCCACATGCTCCCCTGTTTATAACTGTATGTATTTCTACACATGTAATTTTTTTGCATTTACCTCAACTTATTTTATCTGAAACATTGCTTAGATCAGCACTTTTACACATCCAATGAGATATTTAAATAACTGAGATATGTTTGACATCTTACCGCTGACAAGTAGTCTGGTTCCTGTCCCAAAGCGTTTAATATATACAGAGGTACACACTAACTGAGTCAACCACAAAAACCAAAATGCTTAATCTTACTTCTTACCTTTCATTCTCTTTCAGAAAAAATGTCTTAAGATTAAAGTAAACTTGACCAAATATTTAGAGTCAAACAATTAAGACAAAAATAGTTTGTGCGCTGTACACGCACATCTTAGACATACTAATTACATTAGTACATTGGGGACAAGATTCTTAGGTCAGTTTTCAGATCGTAACAAGAATTTTACACTGGAAGATAAACAGAACTTGTTGATACAGAATGAACCGTGTGGAAACATTGACTCACCTGCATATAAAAGATGTTTTTTTATTACTAGTGGCTAAACAAATTCACTTGTAATAAAAATGCCTGACTTACCGCTGACAAATAGTCTGGTTCCACTCCCAAAGTGTTTAACCAATCCAGAGGTACACAGTCATTGTGATCAATACAAATAGTTCTCTGTATTGCAATCTCATCGTTTATCTGATAAGCTAATGAAATAATTGAAATGCCATGTTTGGCCTCTTACAAATGACAAACAGTCTGGTTCCTGGCCAAAAGTATTAATATGCAGTACAAAGAATAAGCATTTCTTCCAGCCTGAGATGTTGCTTTTGACCCCAAAGCACTTTGTGTTTCTTGAATATTTTAACGCAAATTTTCTGTGTCAATTAATTACACACACATCAGATAGATTAGAATAAAATTAACCGCATATTTGTACTCATAGCCAATGGTTAATGTGATCTGAAGATTTCTCATATAACGCACATCTCATGCATTCAAAATAAATGGTCATGAGAAAAGTGTTAACAGCATTACCTTGAAAACACGCCCATTCACAGACACACTAACATGGGTATTTTCAACAGATTATCACACTAATACTATTTGCAAATACATTATGTGAGGCATCATTAACATCATTGATTTATTGAAATGGAAATGGTATATTGGAATTGAAATAGCGTGTTTGAGGTCTTACCAGTGACAAACAGTCTGGTTCCTGATCCAAAGCGTTTAATATCATTACACATCAATGAGATCCAGCACAAATACTCATATGCAATATGTTAATGAGCTTCCACAGTCTAAAACAACCTGAAGCCTGTTATATATTTGTCTATGATAGAAGCAAAGCTCTTATGATTCAGTGATCAATTTAAGTCATAATTCTTACCTGCTACATAAAGTCTTGTGCCTGATCCAAAGACCTTTCGGTCTCCCACAGTAAGGTACTCAACCACAATAACTCAGTCATCTTTATAGCAGCTTCAGTATTGTACATTGGGAAAATTAAACATTTATGTTGCTGCAGTTTTTGTGGTTGCCATTTTTGTTTTAATTTACTATTTCCTCTATCTATAATGATCTACAATATATCCATGTATATAAAGTGTTAACAGCTACACCAGCTGTGTAATGGCTTAAATTTTACATTTAGCAGACACTTTTATCCAAAGCGACTTACATTTGTCAACTATTAATTACATGAGGGCCAGTCTCCCTTACAGCAACTTAGGTGGGCAGCCAGGATTCGAACCCACAATTTTCAAGGATACTTGTATGCTAGCTAGGTTCCTTAACCACTACACCACCACTGCCACATCTGAGCTTAAATGTGCACTTTGGACCAGTTTTACCATCTAAACTGCTAAACAGTTCAGATTGCTTTGTTTTTATTGTTCATACCTGTAACATAGAGCCGGGTGCCTGATCCAAACACTTTGCCTGCTCCCACAGTGACGCACTAATGCACAAGAACTAACAGGGGAGTTATATGCATAGCATGCTATTTCACTATAAAAGATTTCCAGTCTCATTCTCCATATATTGTTATGCATGTTATACATTCATATTGCTGGTGATGATTTAATTCTAGCTTGTTACTTGTGTCATTACTTCTGGGCTTTCCCAGTTTTGGAAGTAGAACATATATTAGTTTTTGTTTCATACCAAGCATTGTCTGTACTATTGTGGCCTTGCCAGCCAGCACAGAAGTAGGTGGCAGAATGAATAGACCTCACAGAATCAATCCTCAAATTGAAGAAGTCCTTGTCCTTCTCTGCTGAGAAGTCACTTCTCTCTGGATGACTGGTGTCTGCAGTTGGAAGTCCTCTGCTGTCAATGTACAGTACCCTGGTGAAAGGCTGTCCATCTTTCTTTTGGTACCAGTGGACATAATTCCCAAAGGACAAATCGGTTACTCTACAGCTGATGAACACACTTTTGCCTTTGCTTTTGACCCATGACAATCGGTTTTGGTACAGTTTAAGATCTCCCATGACCACAGCTGTAATACATGGTAGGATCAATATTAGTCAGATTAATGAAAAATAGGACATAATACTTTATTAATGCAGCAAAACTTACATAGAAACACAGCAGAAAACACTACAGAGGGGATAGGAGACATGTTGCTCTGAATATTGAGAGAATGGAAAGTACTTCCTGCATGACCTGGCTTACAGCGCCGTTGCTGTTTGCACACCCGTTTCCGCTGTGTTTTAATGGCTAACCATTGCTGAGTACTGACATGCAGTGAATGACTCTTACACCGTTTTTAGGATCAAGGTGAGTTTTAAGGTGTTTTTGTTATTGAATTTGAGAAAGTTTTGCTGTCAGTGAGTGATCATGTAGACTAATTATACAGACTTCACAGTAATATCTGTTCGGTTGTTGGTGACTACATTTGCAGTTTCAGACGCACCAAAAATGCGAAACTCCGACACATTTTAGCATCCTCTTTGCCTTGTGGAAAAGTAAGGATGCGTTGAATCATTCGGAATGAATGGATGAAATAGGACCAATGTTTTCCATGTTTATCTATGTAGGACTCCATGTTTTTTGGTTGATGAAGTCGTTACATGAATATTTACGCAAAATGAATATTTGACTAACCTATATTATAGGTATAATTTGGAGCTTTATATTCAAAATTATTGCCGAGCAAGATAATTCGAACTGAAAACTGTGCATTATTTTTGGATGCACAAGCATGAAACTTGAACAAGGAACTGTAATTTGCTCTTACCTCAGTTGAAAAACACACAGGTGGGTTTGACAAACGTTCATTAAGCTTATAGGAAACCTCCCTACTCATTAGAGAAAGAGGATGGACTTCTTCCTCGGTGTCGATTACGCATTTTGTTGGCGTAGGCCATGTGTAGAGATCATTTGCGAGTTTCGCTATCCATGGTTCTGAAATTATTTTCTGAATTTCTACTTTTCGATCTTGTGCGCCCCTACAACTTCTTTTTTTATTGTTTGTTTGTTTGTTTTTTAAGATTATAGTCTACTCAGCTGTGTTCTATGCAGAGGCTGTATAATAAAAAGTGCTGGTCAGTGTGCTAAATTAAAACACTCAAATTATTCTGTTGACTGCTGAGACGCTCCATGAAGTGTAGGAAAAGTTATTGTTGACAGATAGCTCAGTTGCAATTATTGAAATACAATTCATAGACATATATAATTTATAGACAATTAACATTAATTCAGTTAATAGATCTAGGGATATCCAGTGGCTTATGCAACATGTGGTACACACGAATGGTCCAGGTCTTACATTCACAGAATATTACTAGTGAACTCTACTGTTACTGTCTTAAGATGATCATTGTCATTGTTACATACGTTTTCTTTTTTTCTATCACTACAAATAATAATAGTCTCTTTGTCAGCTGAAGCATTGCATTAAATGTACAGTTAGTGATTTTCTTTCAACATACTTTTTCTCAAGTTCAGAAAACACTCCTCATGGTGCTTTATCTTTCTGTTTTGAATTGTTCACATAAAATCTGATGTGCTGTGGAAATGCATAAAACCTGCCTTGTAAAATGAAAAAGGCTTCTTGAACTAAATCATACACTTTCACAGACAGATTAGACTAGTGTAGACTGGTAATAGAAGTCATCAACTTTTTTACTGAGAAGAATCACAGGCTATGTCGTTAATTCCAGAGGTGTTTAAAGTCTGCCACTGTAGTAGATTTTGTCAGAGCTTCCCTTAAAAACCAGTACTGTGTGTCTGAGCTCCACACCGCACAGTAGTAGACACCTTCGTCTTTCACGTTGGAGCTGGTGATGGTCAGAGTTGACTTTTGTCCACTCTTCACTGCCGTGACCTTTGTGCTTTTCCCAGTGTCATCTTTTTGAGCAGCACCGCTGCCAGCTGGGAAGTAAAGAAGCCGTGTAATAGCCTCCCCTTTAGTCTGACTGTACCAGTGTAAAGGGTTATTGCTAAGAGGAACAGAGCCGTCCACCACACATTCTATCCTTGCAGCTCTTCCTGGCCGAACCAAGATCCAGGTCTTTGGGTGTGTCACTTGTCCTGACGTGAGACCTGGGGAAAATGGAGAACAGAAATGATAACTGCTCCCCAGATGAGCCCTGCAGGAACGACAAAGAGTGCAATATTATGTGAAAAGCTTACCAATGAATACCAGAAACCAGAAACCTGGTAACTCTGACATCTTCAAACAAACAAACTCTCCTTTGTTTTAGAGGTGAAGTTTTGGAAAGATCTGTGGCTCTGTTGAATTAAAAAAATGAGGGTAGGTGTTATTGTTCTGCCCCCAACTGTGCACATCGCAAGAGGAAAAAAATACTGTTGTAACATGTGCTAGTCAAGATGTTCTTTATGATGTTACTACTTTTGACAGGTTCAAAAATTAAATGTAATCTAAAAGTGTTTTTCCTGACACCTGTAATTCTGAAAACATAAATAAACAAATAACGAAGTCAAGACAGAAGGCACTTTTACAGAGTGCTTGTCTTGTCTGGCTGATATAATACAATAGAGGCATTTGAGACCTACTTGTATTATGAAGTGTCAGAGTGAGGCAGTAAATATCTTTCTAGTGATCCTACAGGCTCTGGTTTGAAGTCCTCCCATATTTCAGGCTGACGTGTTCTCTTTCCACAAAGAGCTCGAGCAACACAGTAATCAGTCTGAAGAACTCAGAATATTGCACACATCACTGGTTGACTTGTCATGCTCATGCGTCTTTGCTATAACATAGTTCAACTATAAATAAAAACATATTACATTTAACATTTTCACTCTGGATCAAAGCCTCTGTTACATTGCTGTATGTATACCAGTAGTGTGTGGATTTCTCTTTTGACACTTTGCACTACCATTGTGGTCAAATAATGTGGACCTTTCCACTGCCTTTTAGCTGCAACTGTAATGTCTAACACATGATTTTCAGTGTGCTCTTATAAACTGCTTGTTCTTAGGACTACAATTCATTCAGAAGGATTGTAAACGAGTCCACTGAAGTAAGTTGACATACCGCTTTTTCAACGTTGCAGATGATGGTTACACTGAAATGCATTTTCATGTGGTGTTGTTACATGCCATGACCAAAGTAAAGTGAAAATTGGGTTTTTGTAATAAATTCATTTTTTGATAGTGATTAATTACTGGTAATATCAATCTGACCATTCTACACAATAGTCTAGCAACAAAAACAACCACCACCACCTCAAACCTGAAGGAGCAATATTTGCAAAACAAACTTTGTGTCACTGCCAAAACTTTGTGGTTATGATGGTACCTCTGGCAGATGTTTGAAAACTGAACTGATGATCCAAATGGCTGTCCTGATGGCTTTTTTCCAAGTAATTTTCAAGGTGGTTACCCACATCCTTATGATAAACGATGATATAAATGTGATCTAAACTGAACGAAGTAACTATTTGTAGCCTTATTACATGTAATTTGTTGATCATCAAGGTGTGCACTAAAAGTTCCAGCAAAATAAAGTGTCTTCTTTGTCTCATATTAAGCTCTGGCGCCCTCTATAGGTTAACAGAAGTTGCAGCACATGGGGCTGGCTTTGAGATTTTCTGTTTGCCTGTGTGATAAGGAAGAATAGTTTCAGCTGCTCTGCAAAGCTTAAAAGACATCTTGTCATTGGAATCTACAAACAGGAGAAAAACAGCTGTTTTGCTCTACATTTTCTGTAATTATATACTTATTGTGTTCTGTAAGCTGATGTACAGTAACTTTTCAAATGAACCTGTCTGCGGCTAGATACTATTAAAAGAGTGAAGAACCTTGAAACATAATGATGAAATCCACACCTAAACTGAAACTCCTTTACTCCTTTGGTATGTAGAGAACTGGTTTACAAAAAAAAACACATTGTATTCCTTTAGATTATGTTCCTTTAGATGATATCTCACCTATGAAGAGAGCAGGGAACGCATATAAAATGTGTAGACCCATGTTCTCAAGTGTTCCAAATGCCAAGACATACAAAAAATCACCAGCAAAGTTGTTGATGCTGTTAGCACCACAGATATGACACGTGGAACAGGAGGAGTTGTGGTTTCATATCAACTTTATGTTCAGCCTATTAGAGTGCTTGCAAAGGGCATGTTCACTTACCGCATTTCTCCTGTGGTAGGCCAACATGCACAATATGATGTAAAATAGTTAAGCAAATATGATGTTAAATATGATGAAAAAACGCGGATATCTTTGGAAAGATTTGTGAAGAAAATGTTCTTTCTTGTTTCTTTGCTCTGTAACACTGATGAAGTGGATGTAATTGCAAGCCATTGCAACTGGGCAGACAAACCAGGCTACTGTCTAGAGCCCTCAAGTTGGAGGGGGGCCACTAAGGACAGATGAAAATATTAATCTATCATAACATTTCTGATAACTGTCTAAAAATGTATTATTTTCTTCAGGCAGCTGCTAATGATATTCTGAGAGCCAACCACTGGAGACACAGCTTGATTCAGCAACACTGGAGGGCTAGGTGGGGTGGTAAGAGTCTGAGCAGCCTCCAGTTGCTGTTGCTTAGAGCTCCAGAGTCCCTTGAAACTGTTTCTACCCACAGTCACAGACATAGACGTGCAATGCCTGACCTAGTACATTCACAGTTGTCCAAACTGGCAGGGTAATCCCAGCATGACAAAGAGAAGTGTCTTATTTGAAGCTGAAACTGCTTCATGGTATAGAGTCAAACTAAAGTAATTGACCATTTTCACTTGTGACTAGCAAACACTAATCTGATGTTTTTAGTTGGGTAGGTGCTACATCACCTATGGGGCATCCAGTGTTCTTACAGCTTTTTTTACAGACAGCGCAAGGGTGATATTGCACCATGGAGTTTTTATTAGATGATTCTGTTGGGCCTAAATGTTTTATGATGTTTGTTAAATGAGGTACTTATAGGTAGACTACCATGGGAAGAACTCTGTTTTCATTTAGGCATAGTTATTGATCCAACATGCTTTATTTAATTGTATCGATAAGTGATGCACCTAAATGCACACAGTAGAGAGCAATGGCCATGCATGCTTGATGCAGAATACTGTAGTAGATTCTTTGGTAACTTAATCAGATGTTAGATCTATACAGACATATTCTGCAATGGATTCAAAAGCTAAATTCACATTTCAAATACATATTTTATTTTTATTATCATATATATATATATACACATATATTATATATAGGAGAAGAAGTCCCTTTGCCTTTTTATATCAGCCCATTCTGCTACTGGAGTTTTGGAGCAGGCAGGTAGCAATCATGACTGACTGTGGGAGCGCCAGCAGGCACAGTAGTAGACTGCAGCATGAAAGGACTTCAGTGTAGGGATTTTTAGAGTAAATTTATTTCCTTTTTTCTCTGCTTGGAACTCCTGATAACCAGGATCATTGGTTTTTGCTCCATCGCTTATTTTAATGTACAAGACTCTCTTAAAGTTCTCTCCCTCCTTTTTCTGGTACCAGTGGATGGCATAGTTACATCCAGTTCCATATGTGCAGTGAATTGCAACCTCTTTCCCTACAGGTGCAGTCACACTGATGATCTCCTGACTGAGTTCCTGAGATCTCACCACTAAAAAGAAAGATGTTAAGGTCAGTACACACACACCCCTGTTTATTTTGATTCAAAGATGGGTTGAACTGCATTCATTTAGAATCAGCAAATGATGAAATTCATGACTGAACTCAAAGTCAACATTTCAGACCCCACTGATAGCATTGTGACATATTAACCTCACTACTCTGTAGATGTGACCAGTGTCTGTATATTGCCCAGAAACAGGGTGCGATTTGTGCCCCCCCCCGCCCTCTTTTTTTTACGTTTGCTGAATACATTTTATCCTCGGGGGATAAAACCCCGTCAATAATAAAAAAAAAACGATTGAAATGGAAATCAGGTCGTGACAGTTCCTTACACAGCTATAATCTACATTGCTGGTAGCCTACTAACTTTCAACCTGACCCGAATTGTCGGTAATCTCGTTGTTCGTGAACGTCCCCATGCACATATATACACTGTCTCTGCATTCTACGCGGAACTAATAAAAACGATTGGAAAATGAAACGCGTTCAGAGCAGCATATCGTCCTGCTTCACAGGACCAGCACAAAAAGACTAAGTCAACATCCAACTAAGTCATACATCGCTGTTATTGGGCCAGACGTGTGTTCGTTCCCCGCGCAGAGGTTCGCAGAGATGTGGATAAAAGAAGAACGACACGCTGCAGATGACGCGCAAACAGGAAAACCGAAAAGGCCACATGAAATCCGACATCAGAGCAAACTGTTTATTTAGTTTTATAATTAGTTACTTTGACATAACATGTGAAATCATATTTTATGACATGAGAAATAATTTTTACGTAATTGTTACGTTTTACTGACCGATCCCATTAGGCTAATGTTCCTCTGTCAATCCTCGGACATGTTCGCGTGATCGGACCTTATCCATGATTCTGAAGCCCAATAAGCCATCACATCGTGGCCGGCACAGAAAATGAAATGTTTCATGTCTTTTTAAGTTTGCATTGAAGATGAATGCTCATCTGTTCATAATTTAGGCACATAGGGTCTACCATTAACCTAAAAAAGAATTAAGCCTGTTGATTGCTTATTTTTTCATGATTAAAAAACAACAACCCCCCCCCCCCCCCCACTGTTTTTTTTTTACAAATCGCACCCTGCCCAGTAATGGTATGTAGAGAACTGGTTTACAAACAAAACAGATTATATTCCTTTAGATTATGTTCCTTTAGATGATATCTCACCTATGAAGACAGCAGGAAACGCATATAAAAGGTGTAGACCCATGTTCGCATGTGTTCCAAATGCCAAGACTTACAAAAAATCACCAGCAAAGTTGTTGATGCTGTTAGCGCCACAGATATGACAAGTGGAACAGGAGGAGTTCTGGTTTCATATCAACTTTATGTTCAGCCTATTAGAGTGCTTGCAAAGGGCATGTTCACTAACATCATCCCTCCTGTGGTAGGCCAACATGCACAATATGATGTAAAATAGTTAAAGCAAATATGATGTAAAAAGTGGATATCATCTGAAAGGTTTGTGAAGAAAATGTTCTTTCATGTTCCTTTGCTCTGTAACACTGATGAAGTGGATGTAATTGCAAGGCCATTGCAACTGGGCAGACAAACCAGGCTACTGCCTAGGGCCCTCAAGTTGGAGGGGGACCACTAAGGACAGATGAAAATATTAATCTATCATAACATTTCTGATAACTGTCTAAAAATGTATTATTTTCTTCAGGCAGCTGCTAATGATATTCTGAGAGCCAACCACTGGAGACACAGCTTGATTCAGCAACACTGGAGGGCTAGGTGGGGTGGTAAGAGTCTGAGCAGCCTCCAGTTGCTGTTGCTTAGAGCTCCAGAGCCCCTTGAAACTGTTTCTACCCACAGTCACAGACATAGACGTGCAATGCCTGACCTAAGACATTCACAGTTGTCCAAACTGGCAGGGTAATCCCAGCATGACAAAGAGAAGTGTCTTATTTGAAGCTGAAACTGCTTCATGGTATAGAGTCAAACTAAAGTAATTGACAATTTTCAGTTGTGACTAGCAAACACTAATCTGATGTTTTTAGTTGGGTAGGTGCTACGTAACCTATGGGGCATCCAGTGTTCTTACAGCTTTTTTTACAGACAGCGCAAGGGTCATATTGCACCATGGAGTTTTTATTAGATGATTCTGTTGGGCCTAAATGTTTTATGATGTTTGTTAAATGAGGTACTTATAGATAGACTGCCATGGGAAGAACTCTGTTTTCATTTAGGCATAGTTATTGATCCAACATGTTTTATTTAATTGTATCGATAAGTGATGCACCTAAATGCACACAGTAGAGAGCAATGGCCATGCATGCTTGATGCAGAATACTGTAGTAGATTCTTTGGTAACTCAATCAGATGTTGGATCTATACAGACATATTCTGCAATGGATTCAAAAGCTAAATTCACATTTCAAATACATATTTTATTTTTATTATTATATATATATACACATATATTTTATATAGGAGAAGAAGTCCCTTTGCCTTTTTATATCAGCCCATTCTGCTACTGGAGTTTTGGCGCAGGCAGGTAGCAATCATGACTGACTGTGGGAGCGCCAGCAGGCACAGTAGTAGACTGCAGCATGAGAGGACTTCAGTGTAGGGAATTTTAGAGTAAATTTATTTCCTTTTTTCTCTGCTTGGAACTCCTGATAACCAGGATCATTAGTTTTTGCTCCATCGCTTATTTTAATGTACAAGACTCTCTTAAAGGTCTCTCCCTCCTTTTTCTGGTACCAGTGGATGTACTCATAACACCCAGTTCCATATGTGCAGTGAATTGAGACCTCTCTTCCCAAAGCTGCAGTCACACTGATGATCTGACTGAGTTCCTGAGCCCCCACCACTGAAAAGAAAGATGTTAAGGTCAGTGAGTGGAAATGTGCATTTTGATTCAAGGATGAATTGAGTTACATTCATTAAGAATCAGTGAACACTCTGATCCACTCTGATATCATATAGCAGATACATAAAGGACAAGTTTTTTTTTTTTTTTTTTTTTTTTACACTTATAGCCTTGTTTTCTGATCGTTTATGATGAAATAGAAAGGTTTGCAGCAAAGTTTGTGTCAGCATATCAGTGAACATACTGACCATTCGATGAGCTTCATGTCTTTACAAACGAAAGTTTAATGCATTTTAGATAAGATTGCAGCTGTGCACCAATACAGCCTTTCTGTAGGTGGGGGGTGCTGCAGCAACTACCGAAAATTCTTGCAAAAGAGGCATTCGTCAAAATTTTAACCATTGGGTTTCATCATAAACAATCATAAAACAAGGCTTTAAGTGTAAAAAAAACCAAACTTGTCCTTTAATTCTGCTGTAGTCTCTAATATCCATGTATTTTCCAAAATGGGTGCATGTAGAGAAGTATCAAATGCTATTAGATTTCATCTCACCTGTGATGAAAACAGAAAATGCACACAAAACATGTAAAAACATGACGTGCTCAAACATTACCAAAGCAAAGACTTCATAAACCCCAGATAGGTGAAAGCTCTCACTGATATTAGCTTGACAGATGTGCTGAGCAGAGGGAGGAGTGGTGGCTTCCTTCAACTTGACTTTCGGCCTATCAGAGTGTTTGCAAAGGACATTCTCAGTAATTCATCTCATGGGGAGCAATGAGGATCATGCAATATGTTGCAGATTTCTACTTAAAGAATTTTGAAGGAAATGTAGGCTACTGTGTGTTTTTTGTTCTGTACTCTTAATATAATGGATGGGTAATGTACATTTATCACCTGGAGAAATGAGATACTTTTTTCTGATTGGATGCCAGGGTGTCTGTTATTCCCTGATAATAGAACACCTATTGCGTAAATCTGGTAAAAAAAAAGTTTAATCACTGTTTCATATCAATGCTCTTTAGAACGGTAACTATAACAACAGCAAGCAGCCTTGTGGACCTACTTTCCCACAAAGTGTTAGATGAGGCTACGTCAAAGCTACAAACCAGCTATTTTTTGTGGATTACTGCTTAAAGAAAATAATTCTGAGGAGATATGAGCATGTATTTCTCTGTGAAGTACATTGGTATATGAAGCAAGTAATTTCAGCAGATGGTGAAATACTTGATTAATCCAACAACACAGCTCTAGGAGTTTATTTATCTTTGCTTTTCCTGAGATGAATCTGGCCATATACCATTAGTCAACTGCTCTTGCTGCTGGAGTTTTTGTGCAGGGTGATTAACAGTACTTCAGACTTTGGGAGCGCCAGCAGGCACTGTGATATACTGCAGCATGAGAAAACTTCAATTAAAGGATTTCTATCTCTTGATAATCTGATAATCTTGGAACTCTTGATAATCAGATAATCTTGGAACTCTTGCTAATCTGAACAAGACTCTCTTAAAACTCTCTCGCTCCTTTTTCTGGTACCAGTGGATCATCACAATATGCTACACATGGGCACTGAATGGACCCCTCTCTCTCCAAAGCTGCTGTCACACTGATCCTCTGGTAGAGTTTCTGAGCCCCCACCACCACAAAGGACAAAGTGTAAAGTCAGTGTGCAGAAATGTCTGTTTGTTTGATACTAAGATGGTTTGACATGTTACATACTACACACGTAAACAGTCGTTTCCAAAACGTTACTCCAACAAGTAATACTGCAAATAATACTGATTAGTTACATTCTATCAGATTTTATCTCACCGCTGATGAGCACAGAACGTGTATATAAAAACAGTGGACTAATAATTTTTGATCATCCTCAGTGCTTCATATGCAAAGATACATAGACACCAGATATGTGAAAGGCACTAATGATATTAGCTCAACAGATGTGACATGTAGACTAGGAGGAGGAGTTGTGGTTCAATTTTACAAATAAATGCACTAGACCCATTGTTTTCCCAAGTGATTCAAATGCAGAGACACCAGAAATGTAAAAACTGTTGTGATTAGCTCAACAGATGTGATATGTAGACCTGGGGGAGGAGTTGTGGTTTCATATCAAATATGCTGCCATCTTCTCACAGCAGTTGCAGAGGACAGCAATTCATTCTGTGGTGGAGACAACTGGCCCAATAATACAGTATGTCACTAAATTATTATGTCATCTGAAGGATTTGTGAGGTAAATTATGAGGAAATTTTGTCTATGCTGTGTACTCTAAATGAATAGTGATTGGCAGTGAACATATATCCCTACATTTCAATACATACATTTGTCAGTATTCTGTTTGGATATTCCCTGTAGTTTGTTCTATCAGAATCACCCTTGGAGTCTTGGTCCTGTTTCACTATTGCTTTCTAGTTAAGAAAGTTGCAAGGGTATTATTGTAGGGAAACTAGACCAGTTTTAGGAGATGTAAACGTGTTAAGAGGACTACACTGGGACTAAACGTCTAATGGCATTGGTTGCTGAGGCATTACAAGCTGGACTGAATGTTTGTTTCTTTGTTTACGAAGCAGAATACAATGGAGTAACTTAAGGAGATGGTAAACTGAACTTGATCATATAGACACACAGGATATGGCAATATTCTGTTCTTCAGAAGTTATAGTTGTGTGAACTTATTTTCATCCCCTGAGATGAACCTCTGATTTTATGTCAGCCCATCCTGCTGCTGGAGTTTTTACCATGTAGTTGTAGGGGCAAAGCTGTAATGTATTGATGGTGGTGGTGCACACCTGCAGAGAATAAGAGTTATACTTGTTTACAGTGTATACCTGAGGCAAAACCACTGTCTTAAAAGATAGAAGGAGACATCTTGATGTCATACAACTGAATTACCATCGTAAATGCCTTTGTGACTTTGTACTTCTCAGATTGAATACTTACCTGCACGGAAGAAAAAAGTGATGAACACTTTAAAGTTCATTGTTTATTTTTCAGACTGATGCTTCTCTGTGGTTGAGAGCAGAGCATTTTAAGAGTTTACAGCTACAAGCAGATGACCATGATGATGATATGATGTGTCTATAACTGTGAGTCCCGACTGCTATACTGGGAGGGGTGGGTGTGGCCATATGTGCTTGTCAAAGGTGTGGCCCTGTCCTCTCTCTCTCTCTTACACACTCTCTCTCTCTCTCTCTCTCTCTCTCTCTCTCTCCCTCCCCCCATGTTTGTGTATGTGTGTGTGTGTGTGTGATTAGGTGACATAGTAAACAGGGAGGGTTTTTGTACATGATGTCTCTGTTAATGATCACTGTGGCAGAGTCCCAGCAGGCACAGTAGTACACTGCTTGGTGATACTTCTTTACTTGAGAGATTTTCAGTACAATTTGATCAGAGCCTTGTTTCTCTGACTCATATTCACCAAATCCAGAATCTTTAGTGGGCTGGCCGCTTTTTGCATTGATGTACAAAATTCTCTGAAAACTTTCACCATCTTTCTTCTGGTACCAGTGAATGATGTTTCCACCACATCCACTTGTGTATGTGCATGTAAGCACAACAGAGTTGCCCTGAGTTTTGGTCACTGAGATCTTCTGTTGAAACATGCTGGTTGCCTCCCCTGCAGTGAGTAAGAAGAGTTATAGACATCCACTGAAGTATAAAGTACACACACTCTCTTTTGAAACATACAAAAATTGTAATCTGTGATTATTCAGTCAACACATTAATTTTATAATAATTTTAAAGAACTATGTCATTCCTATTTGGCTTTCCAGTTTGGCAGCTTACCTACAAACAACAGAATAGTGAAACACACATTAAAGTAGTTCATTGTTTTTCAGGGTGACATCTGTCTTGACCAGAGTCAGAGTTAGAAGTACAAGCAGGCGACGATGAGCCGTCTTACATGCATGAGGGATCCCTTTTCTCAAGGAGAAGAGTGGATGTGGGCGGGAGAGTTTGTGTATGTACTGCGTGTGTGTGCACGCATGTGTGTGTGGGTGTCAGTTCATTCACAATATAATTGGCATACTTATGAAATGCATTGAAAAAAGACTATCAGGAAATAAAAAATACAAGCGTTCATGTAAAGGTGCAAATGGATTCACCAGTGAGGAAATATTTATCCGAAAGATTGAATTGAGCCCTCAGAAAAGGTCATTTTCAGTTTTGTGAGAAGGGGTATTGCAGTCACTTGGCTTGTATTCATTCATTTTATCTCAGATCTTCAGGCATTTTTAGGTGGTTTAATTAATAAATGTTCTTCTGTGCATCATATTCTGACAATTAGCCAACAGCTCTGGTCTAATTTGTTCTTAAAGTCCCATTTAAAATCCAGCATTGGTAAATACAAATCTTCTTGAAAATTACGTTAATAGGTTTTAAGAAGAAATTTCTTCATAGGAATGGTTGGTGAATGAGACCCAGTGTTCACAGTACCTTTCTTCATGGATTCTTCTGTGTTTTGCTCAAGAATGCTACAATATGCTGACAAAGGAAACCAGCTTTGCAACACTGATGACTGATTCTTGGGTTCAGATCCCTGTCTGATTAGGGCACTAAGGGTTCAGACCTAAATGGTTCCACCTGGTAGCCATAGTGACAATGACACTACAGCACAATGGAAGACATTGTATAAGCAAAACAGTCTTTGATATTTTCTGCAAGAGGACTGACTTGCTGACACACAACAAACAGAAAACAGAAGGTTACTGAAATGCATCACATCAACCAATCACATCTTCATATAGCCATAATAACTATTTATTCACCTTAGAGATAAATAAACACAGATATGTACATCACAAAAAGTGTTCTATGGTGAGGGCTAAGTGTACGAACACAGGAGTGGCATAGACCTGCATAAAACCTGCCTTGTAAAATGAAAAAGGTTTCTTGAACTAGATCATACACTTTCACAGACAGATTAGACTAGTGTAGACTGGTAATAGAAGTCATCAGTTTTTTTACTGAGAAGAATCACAGGCCATGTCTTTAATTCCAGAGGTGTTTAAAATCTAAAACAGTGATGGGTTTGATAAACCTACTGATGGTGTGCACTCACATAATTCATTTGCTCAGTCATGCCACTGTGGCACATTATGTCAGAGCTTCCCTTGAAAACCAGTACTGTGTGTCTGAGCTCCACACCGCACAGTAGTAGACACCTTCGTTTTTCACGCTGGAGCTGATGGTCAGAGTTGACTTTTGTCCATTCTTCACTGCCGTGACCTTTGTGCTTTTCCCAGTGTCATCTTTTTGAGCAGCACCGCTGCCAGCTGGGAAGTAAAGAAGCCGTGTAATAGCCTCCCCTTTAGTCTGACTGTACCAGTGTAAAGGGTTATTGCTAAGAGGAACAGAGCCGTCCACCACACATTCTATCCTTGCAGTTCTTCCTGGCCGAACCCAGATCCAGGTCTTTGGGTGTGTCACTTGTCCTGACGTGAGACCTGGGGAAAATGGAGAACAGAAATGATAACTGTTCCCCAGATGAACTCTGCAGGAACGACAAAGAGTGCAATATTATGTGAAAAGCTTACCAATAAAAACCAGAAACCAGAGAACTGGTAACTCTGACATCTTCAAACAAACAAACTCTCCTTTGTTTTAGAGGTGGAGTTTTGCAAAGATCCGTGGCTCTGTTGAATTAAAAAAATGAGGGCAGGTGTTATTGTTCTGCCCCCAACTGTGCACATCGCAAAACATAAATAAACAAATGACGAAGTCAAGCCAGAAGGCACTTTTACAGAGTGCTTGTCTTGTCTGGCTGATATAATACAATAGAGGCATTTGAGACCTACTTGTATTATGAAGTGTCAGAGTGAGACAGTGAATATCATTCAGTGATCCTACAGGCTCTGGTTTGAAGTCCTCCCATATTTCAGGCTGACATGTTCTCTTTCCACAAAGAGCTTGAGCAACACAGTAATCAGCCTGAAGAACTCAGAATATTGCACACATCACTGGTTGACTTGTCATGCTCATGCGTCTTTGCTATAACATAGTTCAACTATAAATAAAAACATATTACATTTAACATTTTCACTCTGGATCAAAGCCTCTGTTACATTGCTGTATGTATACCAGTAGTGTGTGGATTTCTCTTTTGACACTTTGCACTACCATTGTGGTCAAATAATATGGGCCTTTCCACTGCCTTTTAGCTGCAACTGTAATGTCTAACACATGATTTTCAGTGTGCTCTTATAAACTGCTTGTTCTTAGGACTACAATTCATTCAGAAGGATTGTAAACGAGTCCACTGAAGTAAGTTGACATACCGCTTTTTCAACGTTGCAGATGATGGTTACACTGAAATGCATTTTCATGTGGTGTTGTTACATGCCATGACCAAATTAAAGTGAAAATTGGGTTTTTGTAATTAATTTATTTTTTGATAGTGATTAATTACTGGTAATATCAATCTTACCATTCTACACAATAGTCTAGCAACAAAAACAACCACCACCACCTCAAACCTGAAGGAGCAATATTTGCAAAACAAACTTTGTGTCACTGCCAAAACTTTGTGGTTATGATGGTACCTCTGGCAGATGTTTGAAAACTGAACTGATGATCCAAATGGCTGTCCTGATGGCTTTTTTCCAAGTAATTTTCAAGGTGGTTACCCACATCCTTATGATAAAGGATGATATAAATGTGATCTAAACTGAACGAAGTAACTATTTGTAGCCTTGTTACATGTAATTTGTTGATCATCAAGGTGTGCACTAAAAGTTCCAGCAAAATAAAGTGTCTTCTTTGTCTCATATTAAGCTCTGGCACCCTCTATAGGTTAACAGAAGTTGCAGCACATGGGGCTGGCCTTGAGATTTTCTGTTTGCCTGTGTGATAAGGAAGAATAGTTTCAGCTGCTTTGCAAAGCTTAAAAGACATCTTCTCATCAGAGTCTACAAATAGGAGAAAAACAGCTGTTTTGCTCTACATTTTCTGTAATTATATACATATTGTGTTCTGTAAGCTGATGTACAGTAACTTTTCAAACGGACCTGTCTGCGGCTAGATACTATTAAAAGAGTGAAGAACCTTGAAACATAATGATGAAACCCACACCTGAACTGAAACTCCTTTACTCCTGAAACTCCTTTGGTATGTAGAGAACTGGTTTACAAACAAAACAGATTATATTCCTTTAGATTATGTTCCTTTAGATGATATCTCACCTATGAAGAGAGCAGGAAACGCATATAAAAGGTGTAGACCCATGTTCTCAAGTGTTCCAAATGCCAAGACTTACAAAAAATCACCAGCAAAGTTGTTGATGCTGTTAGCACCACAGATATGACACGTGGACCAGGAGGACTTGTGGTTTCATATCAACTTTATGTCCAGCCTATTAGAGTGCTTGCAAAGGGCATGTTCACTTACATCATTCCTCCTGTGGTAGGCCAACATGCACAATATGATGTAAAATAGTTAAAGCAAATATGATGTTAAATATGATGAAAAAACGCGGATATCTTTGGAAAGATTCGTGAAGAAAAAATCCTTTCATGTTTCTTTGCTCTGTAACACTGATGAAGTGGATGTAATTGCAAGATCATTGCAACTGGGCAGACAAACCAGGCTACTGCCTAGGGCCCTCAAGTTGGAGGGGGGCCACTAAGGACAGATGAAAATATTAATCTATCATAACATTTCTGATAACTGTCTAAAAATGTATTATTTTCTTCAGGCAGCTGCTAATGATATTCTGAGAGCCAACCACTGGAGACACAGCTTGATTTAGCAACACTGGAGGGCTAGGTGGGGTGGTAAGAGTCTGAGCAGCCTCCAGTTGCTGTTGCTTAGAGCTCCAGAGTCCCTTGAAACTGTTTCTACCCACAGTCACAGACATAGACGTGCAATGCCTGACCTAGTACATTCACAGTTGTCCAAACTGGCAGGGTATCCCAGCATGACAAAGAGAAGTGTCTTATTTGAAGCTGAAACTGCTTCATGGTATAGAGTCAAACTAAAGTAATTGACCATTTTCACTTGTGACTAGCAAACACTAATCTGATGTTTTTAGTTGGGTAGGTGCTACATCACCTATGGGGCATTCCAGTGTTCTTACAGCTTTTTTTACAGACAGCGCAAGGGTCATATTGCACCATGGAGTTTTTATTAGATGATTCTGTTGGGCCTAAATGTTTTATGATGTTTGTTAAATGAGGTACTTATAGATAGACTGCCATGGGTAGAACTCTGTTTTTATTTAGGCATACTTATTGATCCAACATGTTTTATTTAATTGTATCGATAAGTGATGCACCTAAATGCACACAGTAGAGAGCAATGGCCATGCATGCTTGATGCAGAATACTGTAGTAGATTCTTTGGTAACTTAATCAGATGTTAGATCTATACAGACATATTCCGCAATGGATTCAAAAGCTAAATTCACATTTCAAATACATATTTTATTTTTATTATCATATAAATATTCACATATTATATATAGGAGAAGAAGTCCCTTTGCCTTTTTATATCAGCCCATTCTGCTACTGGAGTTTTGGAGCAGGCAGGTAGCAATCATGACTGACTGTGGGGGCGCGAGCAGGCACAGTAGTAGACTGCAGCATGAGAGGACTTCAGTGTAGGGATTTTTAGAGTAAATTTATTTCCTTTTTTCTCTGCTTGGAACTCCTGATAACCAGGATCATTAGTTTTTGCTCCATCACTTATCGTAATGTACAAGACTCTCTTAAAGTTCTCTTCCTCCTTTTTCTGGTACCAGTGGATGTAGGGCCCACACCCAGTTATAAATGTGCAGTGAATTGAGACCTCTCTTCCCAAAGCTGCAGTCACACTGATGATCTGACTGAGTTCCTGAGCCCCCACCACTGAAAAGAAAGATGTTAACGTCAGTGAGTGGAAATGCACATTTTGATTCAAGGATGAATTGAGTTACATTCATTAAGATATCATCTGATATCATATAGCAGATACATAAAGACAAGTTGTTTTTTTTTTGTTTTTTTTTTACACTTATAGCCTTGTTTTCTGATCGTTTATGATGAAATAGAAAGGTTTGCAGCAAATTTTGTGTCAGCATATCAGTGAACATTACTGACCATTCGATGAGCTCCATGTCTTTACAAACAAAAGTTTAATGCATTTTAGATAAGATTGCAGCTGTGCACCAATACAGCCTTTCTGTAGGTGGGGGGTGCTGCAGCAACCACTGAAAATTCTTGCAAAAGAGGCATTCGTCAAAATTTTAACCATTGGGTTTCATCATAAACAATCATAAAACAAGGCTTTAAGTGTAAAAAAACCAAACTTGTCCTTTAATTCTGCTGTAGTCTCTAATATCCATGTATTTTCCAAAATGGGTGCATGTAGAGAAGTATCAAATGCTATTAGATTTCTTCTCACCTGTGATGAAAACAGAAAATGCACACAAAAAATGTAAAAACATGGCGTGCTCAAACATTACCAAAGCAAAGACTTCATAAACCCCAGATAGGTGAAAGCTCTCACTGACATTAGCTTGACAGATGTGCTGAGCAGAAGGAGGAGTGGTGGCTTCCTATCAACCTGACTTTCAGCCTATCAGAGTGTTTGCAAAGGACATTCTCAGTAATTCATCTCATGGGGAGCAATGAGGAACATGCACAACATCATGCAATATGTTGCAGGAAATGTAGGCTACTGTGTGTTTTTTGTTCTGTAGTCTTAATATAATGGATGGGTAATGTACATTTATCACCTGGAGAAATTAAATACTTTTTTTTCTGATTGGATGCCAGGGTGTCTGTTATTCCCTGATAACAGAACACCTATGATGTAGATCTGGTAAAAAAAGTTTCATCACTGTTCATATCAATACTCTTTAGAACGGTAACTATAACAACAGCAAGCAGCCTTGTGGATCTGCTTTCCCACAAAGTGTTAGATGAGGCTACGTCTACAACATATAGCTCTAGGAGTTTATTGATCTTTGCTTTTCCTGAGATGAATCTGGCCATATACCATTAGTCAACTGCTCTTGCTGCTGGAGTTTTTGTGCAGGGTGATCAACAGTACTTCAGACTTTGGGAGCGCCAGCAGGCACTGTGATATACTGCAGCATGAGAAAACTTCAATTAAAGGATTTCTATCATAAATGTATCCCCATTTTTCTGGACTTGGAACTCTTGATAATCTGATAATCTTGGAACGCTTGATAATCTGAACAAGACTCTCTTAAAACTCTCTCCCTCCTTTTTCTGGTACCAGTGGATGTTCTCATCACAATATGCTACACGTGGGCACTGAATGGACCCCTCTCTCTCCAAAGCTGCTGTCACACTGATCTTCTGGTAGAGTTTCTGAGCCCCCACCACCACAAAGGACAAAGTGTAAAGTCAGTGTGCAGAAATGTCTGTTTGTTTGATACTAAGATCTTACCGCCAGCCAGTCTCAGTGGTTGAAGAGGACATTCTCAATGTTTTATATCACAGCATTTCATCTGAAAGGCTCAGGAGATAAAAGGCTTTCCGATTGTCATGAAGCAAGTAGAAAAAGGTGGTAACAGTAAACTTTGGCGTACATTAGTAGCTGGACTATAATGAGAAGGGCCCTCTGTTACAAAAAAAACGAAAAAAAAAACACATGCACATACATATATATATATATATCCTGCTGTTTGAGTTTTTGTGCTAGCTTGGTACAGGCATTCTAACTGTGGGAAGCCCAGCAGACACAGTAGTAGACTGCAGCATGGGAGGACTTCAACTGATAGTTTTTTAGAGTAAATGTATTTCCATTTTTCTGTGCTTGGAACTCTGAATAACCAGGATCATTAGTTTTGTCACCATCACTTATTTTCATATACAAAATTCTTTTGAAGTTCTCTCCATCCTTTTTCTGGTACCAGTGGATGTAGTACCTACACCCAGTACCCCCATATGTGCAGTGAATTGAGACCTCTTTCCCCAAAGCTGCAGTCACACTTATCTCCTGACTGAGTTTCTGAGTCATCATCACTAAAAAGAACAAAATGTAAAGTCAGTGTGCAGAAATGTTTCAATACAAAGATGATTTGACTTGTTACATAGAATTTATCAACAATGAAATTCACAAACTAGAACTGTACGAGCTCAGCATCTGAGGTCACATTGATCCCACTGTGATATAACTGACCACACAGTTTACAGTTTAATATAAGCATGCTACACACATAAGCTGTAATTTCCAAAATGTAGTAATACTGAACAAGTAATACTGCAAATAATATTAATTAGTTACATTCTATCAGAGTTTATCTCACCTGTGATGAGCACAGAACATGTATATAAAAACAGTGGACTGATCATTTTCCTTACTACCTCAAATGCAAAGACACACGAAAACCGTTGATGACGATTAGCTCAACAGATGACATTTAGACCAGGAGGAGGAGTTGTGGTTTCATATCAAATTCACCTGCCAGCCAGTTTGAGTGGTTGAAGAGGACATTCTCTGTATTTCTTCCAGTGATAACCCACACAGTTATTGGCTATTTGGTCTGACGGGTTGTAAAGAAGAAGCAGGTGGAACGTACTGTACATGATTTCATTCTATACGAGATACTTCTCAATATTCTACTGTATATTCTACTTCTCAGTATAGTTCATGCTGTCAAGATTACCTCAGGATGATAATCATTGGAAGATCCTGTGTTACAGATAATTAGAATCGTTTTGGGGATAAGATAACACATATATATGTCTCAGGACTGGGGCTAAATGTTTTATGATGTTGCAATACTTAATGCATTCACTGTTTCAAGATGGACTGCCATGGACTGCTTTTTGGTTCTCCTTGCCTGTATAGCAGAATCATGTAGTGGATTTAAATGATTGCATTAGAGTGATTAGCGATCTCATTTCATCTGAGGTATTCAGGAGATAAACAGCTCTCCATGTGTCTTTGCCCTGTACTCTTTATGAAGAATTGGATGGCAATGTGAGATTGTAGTCAATGTAATTGTACACAGATAAAAACACACAAGAAACTATTGTCTTGCACACACTGATTTGGGGTCTGGCAGCAGCTAACAGCTACAGGCTATTATGAGCCACCCATTCTGCAGGGCCCTGCATTTTGTACAAATAGGTTCAATGGTTATGGAGTGTCCTGGAAAAACATATTACATGAACTGGTTTCATCACATCCTGTTGTTGGAGTTTTTGTGCGGACTGGTAACAGCAATTCTGACTGTGGGAGGAGTAAGCCCAGCAGGCACAGTAGTAGACTGCAGCATGAGAGGACTTCAGTGTAGGGATTTTTAGAGTAAATTTATTTCCTTTTTTCTTTCTGCTTGGAACTCCTGATAACCAGGATCATTAGTTTTTGCTCCATCACTTATTGGAATGTACAGACACTCTTAAAGTTCTCTACCTCCTTTTTCTGGTACCAGTGGATGTACTCATAACACCCAGTTCCATGTGTCAGACTGTACAAAATGAGGACCCAAGAGCAGCATGATTTTCCACAATCAAGGGAATTTATTGAAAACAACCAGGGAAAGGGTGAGGCGTGTGTAAAAGCGAGTCCAGGATTAGGACAACTGCAACTCGTGAAATGGGAAAGCGCTACTCCGTAGCGCAGTAAGCAGGAGCGGAGCGCAAGCAGGCATGAGAGTCACCGGGATGAACGGCGGTGGCAATGGAGACCGTGGAACACTGCAGGAATTGGCGAAGTGGTCGGCAGGCAGACGTACACCCTTACACGGAGCAGACAGGGCAGGATGTAGGTGAACTCTTCCAGGAGAACTCCCACGACAGAGCTGGACTCGCGATGGGCTGGGTGTTCCTTCCAGGAAGCAGAGGCACAAACAAGGATTTAGGCAAAGAGAAAGTCAGGGAAAGACAGCAGATCAGGTTATCGGGGCAGGAGAGCAGGTGAAGCCGAGACGGGCCGATTCGGTGTTCGAGAGTCAGAAAAACACGTGTGCAGAACAGGATTTCCATACGATTGCAGACAATCTGACAGCGGGAGAGAGACGTCCTGGAGCTTAAATAGACAGAACGATATGCATGATCAAACAGGGGCGGTGGCTGACAGAGTGAGTGCGAGTGGGTGTGGCCGGTGATCGTGATCAGGTGTGGTGGAAAAAAACCCAGACCGGTGAGACAGCGGACAGGCTCACGACACCATGTGTGCAGTGAATTGAGACCTCTCTTCCCAAAGCTGCAGTCACACTGATGATCTCCTGATTGAGTTCCTGAGCCCCCACCACTGAAAAGGATAAAATATAAGAAATGCTTCGGTGACATCAGACACTTCATCAGGCTCTGACTTCAGATAAAGTCTAATTTACAAGAAATGCACTATTTTACAAATTATACGCATCTATAGATTTCATCTCACCTGTGATGAGAACAGAACATGAAAATAAATGCAGTAGACCCATGGTTTTCCCAAGTGATTCAAATGCAGAGACACCAGAAATGTAAAAACTGTTGTGATTAGCTCAACAGATGTGATATGTAGACCTGGGGGAGGAGTTGTGGTTTCATATCAAATATGCTGCCATCTTCTCACAGCAGTTGCAGAGGACAGCAATTCATTCTGTGGTGGAGACAACTGGCCCAATAATACAGTATGTCACTAAATTATTATGTCATCTGAAGGATTTGTGAGGTAAATTATGAGGAATTTTGTCTATGCTGTGTACTCTAAATTAATAGTGATTGGCAGTGAACATATATCCTACATTTCAATACATACATTTGTCAGTATTCTGTTTGGATATTCCCTGTAGTTTGTTCTATCAGAATCACCCTTGGAGTCTTGGTCCTGTTTCACTATTGCTTTCTAGTTAAGAAAGTTGCAAGGGTATTATTGTAGGGAAACCAGACCAGTTTTAGGAGATGTAAACATGTTAAGAGCTTTACTACACTGGGACTAAATGTCTAAGCTGGACTGAATGTTTCTTTCTTTGTTTACGAAGCAGAATACAATAATACGGTATTCTGTCAACTGGAGTAACTTAAGGAGATGGTAAACTGAACTTGATCATATAGACACACAGGATATGGCAATATTCTGTTCTTCAGAAGTCATAGTTGTGTGAACTTATTTTCATCCCCTGAGATGAACCTCTGATTTTATGTCAGCCCATCCTGCTGCTGGAGTTTTTACCATGTAGTTGTAGGGGCAAAACTGTAATGTATTGATGGTGGTGGTGCACACCTGCAGAGAATAAGAGTTATACTTGTTTACAGTGTATACCTGAGGCAAAACCACTGTCTTAAAAGATAGAAGGAGACATCTTGATGTCATACAACTGAATTACTGTCGTAAATGCCTTTGTGACTTTGTACTTCTCAGATTGAATACTTACCTGCACAGAAGAGAAAAGTGATGAACACTTTAAAGTTCGTTGTTTATTTTTCAGACTGATGCTTGTCTGTGGTTGAATAACTCAGAGCGTTTTAAGATTTTTCAGCTACAAGCAGATGACCATAACGATGATATGATGTGTCTATCACTGTGAGTCCTGACTGCTATACTGGGAGGGGTGGGTGTGGCCATATGTGCTTGTAAAAGGTGTGGCCCTGTCCTCTCTCTCTCTCTTACTCTCTCTCTCTCTCTCTCTCCCCCCGTGTGTGTGTGTGTGTGTGTGTGTGTGTGTGTGTGTGTGTGTGTGTGTGTGTGTGTGTGATTAGGTGACATAGTAAACAGGGAGGGTTTTTGTACATGATGTCTCTGTTAATGATCACTGTGGCAGAGTCCCAGCAGGCACAGTAGTACACTGCTTGGTGATACTTCTTTACTTGAGATATTTTCAGTACAATTTGATCAGAGCCTTGTTTCTCTGACTCATATTCACTGAATCCAGAATCTTTAGTGGGCTGGCCGCCTTTTGCATCGATGTACAAAATTCTCTGAAAACTTTCACCATCTTTCTTCTGGTACCAGTGAATGTAATCTCCACCACATCCACTTGTGTATGTGCATGTAAACATAACAGATTTGCCCTGAGTTTTGGTCACTGAGATCTTCTGTTCAAACATACTGGTTGCCCCCCCTGCAATGGGGAAGAAGAGTTATACACATCCACTGAAGTACAAAGTACACACACTCTCTTTTGAAACATACAAAAATTTTAACCTGTGATTATTCAGTCAACACATTAATTTAATAATAATTTTAAAGATCAATGTCATTCCTATTCGGCTTTCCAGATTGGCTGCTTACCTACAAACAACAGAATAGTGAAGCACACATTAAAGTAGTTCATTGTTTTTCAGGGTGACATCTGTCTTGACCAGAGTCAGAGTTAGAAGTACAAGCAGGCGACGATGAGCCGTCTTACATGCATGAGGGATCCCTTTTCTCAAGGAGAAGAGTGTATGTGGGCGGGAGTGTTTGTGTATGTACTGCGTGTGTGCGCACGTGTGTGTGTGTGTGTGTGTATCAATTCATTCACAATATAATTGGCATACTTATGAAATAAATTATGCATTGAAACAAGAAATGTGTAAAAACTATCAGGAAATAAAAAATATAAGTGTTTATGTAAAGATGCAAATGGATTTCAGTGGAGTGAGTGAGGAAAAATTTATCCCAAATGTTGAGTCTAGCCCTCAAAAAATGTCATTTTGAGTTTTGTGAGAAGGGGTGTTGCAGTCACTTAGCTTGTATTCATTCTTTTTATCTCAGATATTCAGGCATTTTTAGGTAGTTTAATTAATAAATATTTCTTCTGAGTGTAATGGAAATAAAGCTTATACCAGTTTGACAATTTAGCCAACATCTCTGGTCTAATTTGTTTTTGAGATCCTGTTTAAAATCCAACATTGGTAAATACAAATCTTCTTGAAAATTACATAAGTAGGTTTTAAGAACAAATTTCTTCATAGGAATAGTTGGTGAATGAGACCCGGTGTTCACAGCACCTTTCTTCATGGATTCTTCTGTGTTTTGCTCAAGAATGCTACAATATGCTGACAAAGGAAACCAGCTTTGCAACACTGATGACTGATTCTTGGGTTCAGATCCCTGTCTGATTAGGGCACTAAGGGTTCAGACCTAAATGGTTCCACCTGGTAGCCATAGTGACAATGACACTACAGCACAATGGAAGACATTGTATAAGCAAAACAGTCTTTGATATTTTCTGCAAGAGGACTGGCTTGCTGACACACAACAAACAGAAAACAGAAAGTTACTGAAATGCATCACATCAACGAATCACATTTTCCTATAGCCATAATAACTATTTATTCACCTTAGAGATAAATAAACACAGATATGTACATCACAGAAAGTGTTCTATGGTGAGGACTACGGTCGTGCCGTTTTTCCCTATTCAACATAAAGAAAATCAAGCCATGCCTAACCCAACATGCAACCTAGCTCCTGGTATAGACCCTGGTTATCTCTCGCCTTGACTACTGCATTGCCCTCCTATTAGGTCTTCCAGCCTGTGCTGTGAGACCGCTACAGATGATCCAGAATGGAGCTGCACATCTGGTTTTTAACTACCCAAAAAGGGCACATGTCACACCTCTGTTCACTGAGCTCCACTGGCTACCCTTAGCTGCTTACATCAAATTCAAGGCACTAATGCTTGCCTACAGGGTGATTGATGGTTCTGCTCCCTTCTACCTGAATACTCTCTTAAATCCCTATGTCACCCGCTGACCACTTTGCTCCTCCAAGAAAATGTTATCTAGCACAGCCAACACCTTGCGCAGGTCAGTCCAGACTCTTCTCATGTGTTGTTCCACGCTGGTGGAATGACCTTCCAAGCGCAACCAGATCAACAGATACCCTCTCCACCTTCAAGAAACTCTTGAAGACCCAGCTCTTCCAAGAATATCTTCTGGTTTGAATTCTGAATACCAGGAATGCACTAAACCTCTTATACTTAATCTCTCTTTTATACTGCACTTTTATTCCACTATTGCACTATCAACTCAAAATACTGCAGTTCTTAAGTTAGTAATATGCGCTCTTTGTTAGTTTCTTTCATTGTGTTGTAGCATGAATGTTATCCTCTTTTCTAAGTCACTTTGGATAAAAGCGTCAACTAAATGCATAAATGTAAATGTAAAATGTAATTGTAGGGACAAAACTATAATGTATTGCTGGAGGTGGTGCACAGCAGTTAAGCACAGTCTCATGACTCTCTCCGACTGTCCTGCACTGCTGTTATGCGCCACCTACTGTTAAAGTCTCACTTCCCTGCTGTCTTGCATCACTGCCCTGTGCCACGTGACTGCTGTCCCTCACCACTTGTTAACTGTTCCAAAGGAACAGTTGCTAAGGTAAGGTTTAGGGTTCGCTTTGGAACAGTGGGCATCTTGGATAGGACAGTGTCACTGGACAGTACAGACAAGGGCCACAGGATAGTAACAAGTGGCACAGGGCAAGGAGGTTTGAAGAGGCATTATGTTGGGACAGGAGCCTAGTGCTGTGGTACAGTATGTGAGTAGCATGGCCCAATAGGCAACTGGCATGGGGCAACAGACAAGAGTAGTGTGCTACAAGTAAGAATACAGAACGGATTGGACTCTTGCTGCCTGTAGTTTTTGTGCAGGCTGGCAACAATCGTTCTCACTGTGGGAGTCATCCCAGCAGGCACAGTAGTAGACTGCAGCGTTCGAGGACTTGAGGGGGATTTTTAGAGTAAATGTATTCCCAGTTTTCTCTGTTTTGAACTCCCCATAACCAGGGTCATTTGTTACGGATCCAGAGCTTATAACTACATATAAGACCCTCTTAAAGCTCTCTCCCTCCTTTTTCTGGTACCAGTGGATGTAATTCCAACACCCAGTTCCATATCTGCAGTGAATTGAGACCTCTTTTTGAGACCCCAAAGCTGCTGTCACACTGATGATGTCCTGATTGAGTTCCTGAGCCACCACCACTGAAAAAAAACAAAGTCTAAGGTCAGTGTGGACAGTGAAAATGCCCGCTTTCAAAATTCTAAACAGGCTTGCCAAATTTTGGCTTGTTTATTAAAATTTCAGGTATACTCAAATTAACAATCTCAGACCGCATTGACTTTAGTGACCAGATTCATCCCATCAGATTATACTTCTACATATCTAACCTGTTTTGAGAGCAGATTGACATAAAATGATTACCCTGAATGTTTTCTCAAGAGTTCCATACTCAAGCACTTAAAAACTCCTGATATGTGAAAGCCCTGGATAATATTAGCTTTGGAACAGATGCAGCATATAAAGCTGGGGGAAGGGTTGTGGTTTCATGTCAAATGTTCTATCAGCCGATTGGAGTACTGATTTGTGCATTCACAGTAGTCCGTTAGGAAAATCCCAGCATGATAATTAGTACATTAATTTAGGTGAAGATTGTCAATGTTGAGCTGATGTCCTGATTGAACTCCATAGCCCTTTCCCTGAAAAAACTGCCTCTTTTTTTTTATTTGTGTTTGGTGTTTGGTCTTCAAATAAGTAATACAATTAAATATACAAACTACAAGTCAACACCTCAAATCAAATTGTCATCATGCTAACATATTTGCCACACACTTTACTTTACTTGCCTCTATCGTCAGCTGTGTTTTCTAAAACAAAGGAAGATGTTTATGAGTTTGTTTTTTTTAAAGAAAAGAATCTGATTATATGTAATCAGATGACATCTCACCTGTGATGAGCATAGAACATGCGTATAAAAACAGTGGACTGATCATTCTCCTCAGCTCTTCAACTGCAAAAACAAACAAACACCTGGTATGTGAAAGCCGTTTGAAAATATTAGCTCAGCAGATGTGACATGTAGACCAGGAGGAGGAGTTGTGGTTTCTTCAAATTTACTGCCAGTCTATTACTGTTGAGGAGGACATTCTCCATTTTCCCTCCTGCAGTTGGAGCAGGATGTTCAGTAAAATGCTGCTACATGACTAGATTCCATCAGAAAGATTCAGGAGGTAAATAGAAATGTCTCTCCATATTGCTTAGATAAGACACAGGCAGCAGTGTACATCCCTACCATTCTAGACATAAACGTATCAATATTCTACAATAATTATTCCATAGTCCATACTGTTAGGCTTATTCCAGGATGATCAGTTGCTCAATGCAAAGGCCTGTGTTATTACACCTTTGTTTTAAAGAGAACTGCTAGGGTATTTCAGTAAAGCATGTAAGAAAACTAGCTCTGAAATGTTTAGGAGATGTAAAGGTCGAAATCTTACATCTGTGGCTAAATGCCTTATGGTGCTGATTGCTCATTCAGGATTTGTAGTCTGAATGCCATGAAATGATTCGAGATTGTGTTTGGTTATGATCTATCAATAATCTCAATAATGAGAGCATGAGATGAATCTCTTGTTTCCATCACATCCTACTAGTTGAGTTTTTGTGCAGGCAGCTAACAGACACTCTGACTGTGGGAGGAGGAATCCCAAACCCAGCAGGCACAGTAGTACACTGCTTGGTGATGCTTCTTTACTTGAGAGATTTTCAGTACAATTTGATCTTAGCCTTGTTTCTCTGACTCATATTCACTGAATCCAGAATCTTTAGTGGGCTGGCCGCCATTTGCATCGATGTACAAAATTCTCTGAAAACTTTCACCATCTTTCTTCTGGTACCAGTGAATGTAGTTTCCATCACATCCACTTGTGTATGTGCATGTAAACATAACAGATTTCCCCTGACTTTGGTCATTGAGATCTTCTGTTGAAACATGCTGGCTGCCCCACCTGGAGAGAAAGAGTTATACCTGTTTACAGTGTATACTTTAAGTAAAAACACTAATTCTGTCTGTTAAAAGTTATGGGATGGGGTTGGGGGGGGGGGGGGGGTTGACTCAATACAACAACAAGTGAATTACTGACATAAATACTTTTTTTAACTTCATAAGAAGAATTGTTAAAGGCTTTTACACTGCTTACCTACATAGAAAAGAAAAGTGACATACACCTTGAGGTCCATTGTTCGTTCGGGTGACGTCTGTTTCTTGTACAGTCAGTGATGAGTTTGCAACTCCAATGTCCCCATAAGCAGGGGTAGGTGTGGCCATTATATATTTTTGTGTGTGTGTGTGTGTGTGTGTGTGTGTGTGTGTGTGTGTGTGTGTGTGTGTGTGTGTGTGTGTGTGTGTGTGTGTGAAAGTGTGCATGAGTGTGTGTGTGTGTGTGTGTGTGTGTGTGTGTGTGTGTGTGTGTGTGTATTTGTGTGTTGTTTGTACAATATTAAAAACTGCATGCATGTATTGGTCACACATAGGTAAACATGTGAGTGTCTCTGAATCCAGAATCATTAGTGGTCTGGCCATCACTTGCATCCGTGTACACAATTCTCTGGAAACCTTAGTATCTTTTTGTCTGGTAACAGTGAATAGGCTCTCCTGCATCCAGTTATGTGCATGTTATCACAACATTAGATTGACCTCTCATGAATTCTTGTAGGTGACTGATATGTGATATACATGATGATATTGCATTCAGCATGTTGCAGCCAGGTTTTGATTGAATTTTGTCCCAGTTTAAACAGTAATATCCTATCGGTGTCTATTAGCATGAATGTAAACTTGATTTTTTTTTAACTAAAATTTCTGGACAGGGACAATAATGTTTACTTAGTTTTGGCCTAAATGCTTTATTGTTCTCTGCATGGGGTATTTTAGATTGGACTGCTATGAGGTGAACATCGATTTCATGTAGATGTGTTTTATGACTCAATCTGTCTGTTTTATTTTATGTCACTGAAGTTCAGAGCTCCTGAATAAACCGAAAGATGTTGCTTCAACATTGATGAAGAACGCTGCTGGAAGCTTACTGTCGTGAACACATATAGGTGGCAATATTATGTTATTTGGGGAGTACTTTTGCTTGCCCTGAGATAAATCTCTGGTTTTAAATTAGCCCATCCTTCTGCTGGAGTTTTTGTGCAGGCTGGTAACAGTCATTCTGACTGTGGGAACCCGAGACTACAACCCAGCAGGCACAGTAGTATTCTGCAGCATGAGAGGACTTGAGCTGCATTTTTAGAGTAAATGTATTTCCATTTTTCTCTGCTTGAAACTCTTTATATCCAGGATCATTTGTTTTGGCTCCAGAGTTTATATCTATATACAAGACCCTCTTAAAGTTCTCTCCCTCCTTTTTCTGGTACCAGTGGATATAGCTCACACATCCAGTTCCATGTGTGCAGTGAATTGAGACCTCTCTTCCCAAAACTGCAGTCACACTGATGATCTCCTGACTGAGTTCCTGAGCCCCCACCACTGAAAAGCACAAAATATAAGAAATGCCTCGGTGACATCCGACTGACAACCTGAAGATAGACATTTGTCTCTAATTTCATTTATATTTTACAAGAAATGTACAGAACTATTTTACAAATTAAATTAGAATTCATCTGATTTCATCTCACCTGTGATGAGGACAGAACATGCAAATAAATGCAGTAGACCCATGGTTTTCACCAAGTGATTCAAATGCAAAGACACCAGGAATTTAAAAACTGTTGTGATTAGCTCAACAGATGTGATATGTAGACCTGGGGGAGGAGTTGTGGTTTCATATCAAGTATGCTGCCATCTTCTCACAGCAGTTGCAGAGGACAGTAATTCATTCTGTGGTGGAGACAACTGGCACAATGATATGGTATGGTGCTAAATTATTATATTTCATGTAAAGGAGTTGTAAATAAACATTTACATTTTTCTTTGCTATTTACTCTATAGGAATAGTGGTTGACAGTGAACATTTATTCCTACAGCTCAATACAGAAATTTGTCAGTATTCTGTTTGGCTATTCTAAGTAGTTCATACTTTCAGAATCACCCTAGGAGTTTAACTAGTGCTTTCTAGTTAAGAAAGTTGCAAGGGTATTATTGTAGGGAAACTAGACATTTTTGGGAGATGTAAACATGTTAAGAGCTTTGGTACACTGGGGTACATGACTGAACAAGATCATCAGGAGGGCTGGCTCTGTACTAGGTCTCAGACTGGACTCATCAGAAACTGTGGTGGAGAGGAGAGCACTGAACAAACTGTTAACCATCATAGATAATGATAAGCACTTTCTCCATCACACGGTGGTCAGACAGCGGAGTGTCTTCTCACTCAGACTTCTCCAACTCCGCTGTCATAGGGACAGATATACGAAATCTTTTCCGCCATATGCCATCACTACATCTCTGGTAAAGGGTCAACAAGTTCCTCCCCAATCCTGGAGTGGTACTAGGTTCATTGTACACTGAATGTTTCCTGTTCGCTGTGCCTTACGAATTTTGCACTTTACTCTGCATACAGTACAATGCATTGTATAAAAATGTATATCTGTGTGTGTGTGTGTGTGTGTGTGTGGTTAGGTGACATAGTAAACAGGGAGGGTTTTTGTACATGATGTCTCTGTTAATGATCACTGTGGTAGAGTCCCAGCAGGCACAGTAGTACACTGCTTGGTGATGCTTCTTTACTTCAGAGATTTTCAGTACAATTTGATCAGAGCCTTGTTTTTCTGAATCATATTCACTGAATCCAGAATCTTTAGTGGGCTGGCCGCCATTTGCATTGATGTACAAAACTCTCCGGAAACTTTCACCATCTTTCTTCTGGTACCAGTGAATGATGTTTCCATCACATCCACTTGTGTATGTGCATGTAAACATAACAGATTTGCCCTGAGTTTTGGTCACTGAGATCTTCTGTTGAAACATGCTGGTTGCCTCCCCTGCAATGGGGAAGAAGAGTTATGCACATCCACTGAAGTATAAAGTACACACACTCTCTTTTGAAACATACAAAAATTGTAATCTGTGATTATTCAGTCAACACATTAATGTTATAATAATTTTAAAGAACAATGTCATTCCTATTTGGCTTTCCAGATTAGCAGCTTACCTACAAACAACAGAATAGTGAAACACACATTAAAGTAGTTCATCGTTGTTCATTGAGTCAGCGTTGGAAGTACAAGCAGGCGACGATGAGCCGTCTTACATGCATGAGGGATCCCTTTTCTCAAGGAGAAGAGTGTGTGTGGGCGGGAGTGTTTCTGTATGTACTGCGTGTGTGCGCGTGTGTGTGTGTGTCAATTCATCCACAATGTAATTGGCATACTTATGAAATAAATTGTGCATTGAAACAAGAGATGTGTAAAAACTGTCAGGAAATGAAAAATACAAGTGTTTATGTAAAGATGCAAATGGATTTGCCAGTGAGGAAAAATTGATCCCAAATGTTGAGTCGTTTTGAGGTCATTTTGAGTTTTGTGAGAAGGGGTGTTGCAGTCACTTGGCTTGTATTTATTCATTTTATCTCAGATATTCAGGCATTTTTAGGTAGTTTAATTAATAAATATTTCTTCTGAGTGTAATGGAAATAAAGCTTATACCAGTTTGACAATTTAGCCAACATCTCTGGTATCATTTATTTTTAAGGTCCTGTTTAAAATCCAGCATTGGTAAATACAAACCTTCTTGAAAATTATATAAGTAGGTTTTAAGAAGAAATTTCTTCTAGGAATGGTTGGTGAATGAGACCCGGTGTTCACAGTACCTTTCTTCATGGATTCTTCTGTGTTTTGCTCAGGAATGCTGCAATATGCTGACAAAGGAAACCAGCTTTGCAACACTGATGACTGATTCTTGGGTTCAGATCCCTGTCTGATTAGGGCACTAAGGGTTCAGACCTAAATGGTTCCACCTGGTAGCCATAGTGACAATGACACTACAGCACAATGGAAGACATTGTATAAGCAAAACAGTCTTTGATATTTTCTGCAAGAGGACGGACTTGCTGACACACAACAAACAGAAAACAGAAGGTTACTGAAATGCATCACATCAACCAATCACATCTTCATATAGCCATAATAACTATTTATTCACCTTAGAGATAAATAAACACAGATATGTACATCACAAAAAGTGTTCTATGGTGAGGGCTACGGTCGTGCCGTTTTTCCCTATTCAACATAAGGAAAATCAAGCCATACCTAACCCAACATGCAACCTAGGTCCTGGTACAGACCCTGGTTATCTCTCGCCTTGACCCCTGCAATGCTCTCCTATCAGGTCTTCCAGCCTGTGCTGTGAGACCGCTACAGATGATCCAGAATCCAGCTGCACATCTGGTTTTTCACCAGCCAAAAAGGGCACATGTCACACCTCTGTTCATTGAACTCCACTGGCTACCCTTAGCTGCTCACATCAAATTCAAGGCACTAATGCTTGCCTACAGGGTGATTGATGGTTCTGCTCCCTTCTACCTGAATACTCTCTTAAAGTCCTATGTCACCCGCTGACCACTTTGCTCCTCCAATGAACGTTATCTAGCATAGCCAACACCTTGCGCAGGTCAATCCAGACTCTTCTCATGTGTTGTTCCACGCTGGTGGAATGACCTTCCAAGCGCAACCAGATCAACAGATACCCTCTCCACCTTCAAGAAACTCTTGAAGACCCAGCTCTTCCAAGAATATCTTCTGGCTTGAATTCTGAATACCAGGAATGCACTAAACCTCTTATACTTAATCTCTCTTTTATACTGCACTTTTATTCCACTATTGCACTTTCAACTCAAAATAGTGCAGTTTTTATGTTAGTAATATGCACTCTTTGTAAGTTTCTTTCATTGTGTTGTAGCATGAATGTTATCCTCTTTTGTAAGTCACTTTGGATAAAAGCGTCAGCTAAATGCATAAATGTAAATGTAAAATGTAATTGTAGGGACAAAACTGTAATGTGTTGTTGGATGTGGTGCACAGCAGTTAAGTCTCATGACTCTCTCCGACTGTTCTGCACTGCTGTTAGGCGCCATCTACTGTTAAAGTCTCACTTCCCTGCTGTCCTGCATCACTGCCCTGTGCTACGAGACTGCTGTCCCTCACCAATTGCTAACTGTTCCAAAGGAACAGTTGCTAAGATAAGGTTTAGGGTTTGCTTTGGAACAGTGGGCATCTTGGATAGGACAGTGTCACAGGACAGTACAGACAAGGGCCACAGGATAGTAACAAGTGGCACAGGGCAAGGAGATATGAAGAGGCATTATGTTGAGACAGAAGCTTAGTGCTGTAGTACTGTATGTGAGTAGCATGGCCCAATAGCCAACTGGTATGGGGAAACAGACAAGAATAGTGTGCTACCAGTAAGAATACAGAACAGTTTGGACTCTCGCTGCCTGTAGTTTTTGTGCAGGCTGGCAACAATCGTTCTCACTGTGGGAGTCATCCCAGCAGGCACAGTAGTAGACTGCAGCGTTCGAGGACTTGAGGGGGATTTTTAGAGTAAATGTATTCCCAGTTTTTTCTGTTTTGAACTCCCCATAACCTGGGTCATTTGTTACGGATCCAGAGCTTATATCTACATATAAGACCCTCTTAAAGCTCTCTCCCTCCTTTTTCTGGTACCAGTGGATGTAGTACCCACACCCAGTTCCATATCTACAGTGAATTGAGACCTCTTTTTGAGACCCCAAAGCTGCTGTCACACTGATGATGTCCTGATTGAGTTCCTGAGCCACCACCACTGAAAAAAAACAAAGTCTAAGGTCAGTGTGGACAGTGAAAATGCCCGCTTTCAAAATTCTAAACAGGTTTGCCAAATTTTGGCGTGTTTATTAAAATTTCAGTTATACTCAAATTCACAATCTCAGACCGCATTGACTTTACTGACCAGATTCATCCCATCAGATTATAGTTCTACATATCTAACCTGTTATGACAGCAGATTGACATAAAATGATTACTCTGAATGTTTTCTCAAGAGTTCCATACTCAAGCACTTAAAAACTCCTGATATGTGAAAGCCCTGGATAATATTAGCTTTGGAACAGATGCAGCATATAAAGCTGGCGGAAGGGTTGTGGTTTCATGTCAAATGTTCTATCAGCTGATTGGAGTACTGATTTGTGCATTCACAGTAGTCCGTTAGGAAAATCCCAGCATGATAATTAGTACATTAATTTAGGTGAAGATTGACAGTGTTGAGCTGATGTCCTGATTGAACTCCACAGCCCTTTTCCCTGAAAAAAACTGCCTCTTTTTATTTTATTTGTGTTTGGTGTTTGGTCTTCAAATAAATAATACAATTAAATATACAAACTACAAGTCAACACCTCAAATCAAATTGTCATCATGCTAACATATTTGCCACACACTTTACTTTACTTGCCTCTATCTTCAGCTGTGTTTTCTAAAACAAAGGAAGATGTTTATGAGTTTGTTTGTTTTTTAAAGAAAAGAATCTGATTATATTTCATCAGATGACATCTCACCTGTGATGAGCACAGAACATGCGTATAAAAACAGTGGACTGATCATTCTCCTCAGCTCTTCAACTGCAAAGACAAAAAACCACCTGGTATGTGAAAGCCGTTTGAAAATATTAGCTCAGCAGATGTGACATGTAGACCAGGAGGAGGAGTTGTGGTTTCTTCAAATTTACTGCCAGTCTATTACTGTTGAGGAGGACATTCTCCATTTTCCCTCCTGCAGTTGGAGCAGGATGTTCAGTAAAATGCTGCTACATGACTAGATTCCATCAGAAAGATTCAGGAGGTAAATAGAAATGTCTCTCCATATTGCTTAGATAAGACACAGGCAACAGTGTACATCCCTACCATTCTAGACATAAACGTATCAATATTCTACAATAATTACTCCATCGCCCATACTGTTAGGCTTATTCCAGGATGATCAGTCACTCAATGCAAAGGCCTGTGTTATTACACCTTTTTTTAAGAGAACTACAAGGGTATTTCAGTAAAGCATGTAAGAAAACTAGCTCAGAAATGTTTAGGAGATGTAAAGGTCGAAATCTTACATCTTTGGCTAAATGCTTTATGATGCTGATTGCTTATTCAGGATTTGTAGTCTGAATGCCATGAAATGATTCGAGATTGTGTTTGGTTATGATCTATCAATAATCTCAATGATGAGCGCATGAGATGAATCTCTTGTTTCCATCACATCCTACTAGTTGAGTTTTTGTGCAGGCAGCTAACAGACACTCTGACTGTGGGAGGAGGAATCCCAAACCCAGCAGGCACAGTAGTACACTGCTTGGTGATGCTTCTTTACTTGAGAGATTTTCAGTACAATTTGATCAGAGCCTTGTTTCTCTGACTTATATTCACTGAATCCAGAATCTTGAGCGGGCTGGCCGCCCTTTGCATCGATGTACAAAATTCTCTGGAAACTTTCACCATCTTTCTTCTGGTACCAGTGAATGATGTTTCCATCACATCCACTTGTGTATGTGCATGTAAACATAACAGATTTGCCCTGAGTTTTGGTCACTGAGATCTTCTGTTGAAACATACTGGCTGCCCCACCTACAGAGAATAAGAGTTATAGTTGTTTACAGTGTATACCTGAGGCAAAACCACTGTCTTTAAAGATAGAAGGAGACATCTTGATGTCATACAACTGAATTACCGTTGCAAAGGCCTTTGTGACTTTCTACTTCTCAGATTGAAAACTTACCTGCACAGAAGAGAAAAGTGATGAACACTTTAAAGTTCATTGTTTATTTTCAGACTGATGCTTGTCTGTGGTTGAATAACTTAGAGCATTTTAAGAGTTTACAGCTACAAGCAGATGACCATAATGATGATATGATGTGTCTATCACTGTGTCCTGACTGCTATACTGGGAGGGGTGGGTGTGGCCATATGTGCTTGTAAAAGGTGTGGCCCTGTCCTCTCTCTCTCTCTCTCTTACTCTCTCTCTCTCTCTCCCTCCCCCTTGTGTGTGTGTGTGTGTGTGTGATTGGGTGACATATAGTAAACAGGGAGGGTTTTTGTACATGATGTCTCTGTTAATGATCACTGTGGCAGAGTCCCAGCAGGCACAGTAGTACACTGCTTGGTGATGCTTCTTTACTTTAGAGATTTTCAGTACAATTTGATCAGAGCCTTGTTTTTCTGACTCATATTCACTGAATCCAGAATCTTTAGTGGTCTGGCCATTGTCTGCATCGATGTACAAAATTCTCTGAAAACTTTCACCATCTTTCTTCTGGTACCAGTGAATGTAGTCTCCACCACATCCACTTGTGTATGTGCATGTAAACATAACAGATTTGCCCTGAGTTTTGGTCATTGAGATCTTCTGTTGAAACATGCTGGCTGCCCCACCTGGAGAGAAAGAGTTATATCTGTTTACAGTGTATACTTTAAGTAAAAACACAAATTCTGTCTGTTAAAAGATATGTGGGGGGGGGGGGGGGTTGACTCAATACAACAACAAGTGAATTACTGACATAAATACTTTTTTTAACTTTATAAGAAGAATTGTTAAAGGCTTTTACACTGCTTACCTACATAGAAAAGAAAAGTGACATACACCTTGAGGTCCATTGTTCGTTCGAGTGACGTCTGTGTCTTGTACAGTTAGTGATGAGTTTGCAACTCCAATGTCCCCATAAGCAGGGGTAGGTGTGGCCATTATATATTTTTGTGTGTGTGTGTGTGTGTGTGTGTGTGAAAGTGTGCATGAGTGTGTTTGAGTGTGTGTGTGTGTGTGCATGTGTGTGTGTGTGTGTGTGTGTGTGTATTTGTGTGTTGATTGTACAATATTAAAAACTGCATGCATGTATTGGTCACACATAGGTAAACATGTGAGTGTCTCTGAATCCAGAATCATTAGTGGTCTGTCCATCACTTGCATCCGTGTACACAATTCTCTGGAAACCTTAGTATCTTTTGTCTGGTAACAGTGAATAGGCTCTCCTGCATCCAGTTATGTGCATGTTATCACAACATTAGATTGACCTCTCATGAATTCTTGTAGGTGACTGATATGTGATATAAATGATGATATTGCATTCAGCATGTTGCAGCCAGGTTTTGATTGAATTTTGTCCCAGTTTAAACAGTAATATCCTATCGGTGTCTATTAGCATGAATGTAAACTTGATAAGAAATTTCTGGACAGGGACAATAATGTTTACTTAGTTTTGGCCTAAATGCTTTATTGTTCTCTGCATGGGGTAGTTTAGATTGGACTGCTATGAGGGGAACATCAATTTCATGTAGATGCGTTTTATGACTCAATCTGTCTGTTTTATTTTATGTCACTGAAGTTCAGAGCTCCTGAATAAACCGAAAGATGTTGGTTCAACTCTGATGAAGAACGCTGCTGGAAGCTTACTGTCGTGAACACATAAAGGTGGCAATATTATGTTATTTGGGGAGTACTTTTGCTTGCCCTGAGATAAATCTCTGGTTTTAAATTAGCCCATCCTTCTGCTGGAGTTTTTGCGCAGGCTGGTAACAGTCATTCTGACTGTGGGAACCCGAGACTACAACCCAGCAGGCACAGTAGTATTCTGCAGCATGAGAGGACTTGAGCTGCATTTTTAGAGTAAATGTATTTCCATTTTTCTCTGCTTGAAACTCTTTATATCCAGGATCATTTGTTTTGGCTCCAGAGTTTATATCTATATACAAGACCCTCTTAAAGTTCTCTCCCTCCTTTTTCTGGTACCAGTGGATATAGTTCACACATCCAGTTCCATGTGTGCAGTGAATTGAGACCTCTCTTCCCAAAGCTGCAGTCACACTGATGATCTCCTGACTGAGTTCCTGAGCCCCCACCACTGAAAAGCACAAAATATAAGAAATGCCTCGGTGACATCAGACTGACAACCTGAAGATAGACACTTGTCTCTAATTTCATTCATATTTTACAAGAAACGTACAGAACTATTTTACAAATTAAACGCAGCTATAGATTTCATCTGATTTCATCTCACCTGTGATGAGGACAGAACATGCAAATAAATGCAGTAGACCCATGGTTTTCCCAAGTGATTCAAATGCAAAGACACCAGAAATGTAAAAACTGTTGTGATTAGCTCAACAGATGTGATATGTAGACCTGGGGGAGGAGTTGTGGTTTCATATCAAATATGCTGCCATCTTCTCACAGCAGTTGCAGAGGACAGCAATTCATTCTGTGGTGGAGACAACTGGCCCAATAATACAGTATGTCACTAAATTATTATGTCATCTGAAGGATTTGTGAGGTAAATTATGAGGTAATTTTGTCTATGCTGTGTACTCTAAATGAATAGTGATTGGCAGTGAACATATATCCCTACATTTCAATACATACATTTGTCAGTATTCTGTTTGGATATTCCCTGTAGTTTGTTCTGTCAGAATCACCCTTGGAGTCTTGGTCCTGTTTCACTATTGCTTTCTAGTTAAGAAAGTTGCAAGGGTATTATTGTAGGGAAACTAGACCAGTTTTAGGAGATGTAAACGTGTTAAGAGGACTACACTGGGACTAAATGTCTTATGGCATTGGTTGATGAGACATTACAAGCTGGACTGAATGTTTGTTTCTTTGTTTACGAAGCAGAATACAATAATACAGTATTCTGTCAACTGGAGTAACTTAAGGAGATGGTAAACTGAACTTGATCATATAGACACACAGGATATGGCAATATTCTGTTCTTCAGAAGTCATAGTTGTGTGAACTTATTTTCATCCCCTGAGATGAACCTCTGATTTTATGTCAGCCCATCCTGCTGCTGGAGTTTTTACCATGTAGTTGTAGGGGCAAAAGAGTAATGTATTGATGGTGGTGGTGCACACCTGCAGAGAATAAGAGTTATACTTGTTTACAGTGTATACCTGAGGCAAAACCACTGTCTTAAAAGATAGAAGGAGACATCTTGATGTCATACAACTGAATTACTGTCGTAAATGCCTTTGTGACTTTGTACTTCTCAGATTGAATACTTACCTGCACTGAAGAGAAAAGTGTTGAACACTTTAAAGTTCATTGTTTATTTTTCAGACTGATGCTTGTCTGTGGTTGAATAACTTAGAGCATTTTAAGAGTTTACAGCTACAAGCAGATGACCATAATGATGATATGATGTGTCTATCACTGTGAGTCCCGACTGCTATACTGGGAGGGGTGGGTGTGGCCATATGTGCTTGTAAAAGGTGTGGCCCTGTCCTCTCTCTCTCTCTCTCTCTCTCCCTCCCCCCATGTGTGTGCATGTGTGTGTGTGTGTGTGTGATTAGGTGACATAGTAAACAGGGAGGGATTTTGTACATGATGTCTCTGTTAATGATCACTGTGGCAGAGTCCCAGCAGGCACAGTAGTACACTGCTTGGTGATACTTCTTTACTTGAGATATTTTCAGTACAATTTGATCAGAGCCTTGTTTCTCTGACTCATATTCAGTGAATCCAGAATCTTTAGTAGGCTGGCCGCCCTTTGCATCGATGTACAAAATTCTCTGAAAACTTTCACCATCTTTCTTCTGGTACCAGTGAATGTAGTCTCTCCAGCATCCACTTGTGTATGTGCATGTAAACATAACAGATCTGCCCTGAGTTTTGGTCACTGAGATCTTCTGTTGAAACATGCTGGCTGCCTCCCCTGCAATGAGTAAGAAGAGTTATACACATCCACTGAAGTATAAAGTACACACACTCTCTTTTGAAACATACAAAAATTGTAATCTGTGATTATTCAGTCAACACATTAATGTTATAATAATTTTAAAGAACTATGTCATTCCTATTCGGCTTTCCAGATTGGCAGCTTACCTACAAACAACAGAATAGTGAAGCACACATTAAAGTAGTTCATTGTTTTTCAGGGTGACATCTGTCTTGACCAGAGTCAGAGTTAGAAGTACAAGCAGGCGACGATGAGCCGTCTTACATGCATGAGGGATCCCTTTTCTCAAGGAGAAGAGTGTATGTGGGCGGGAGTGTTTGTGTATGTACTGCGTGTGTGTGCGCGCGTGTGTGTGTGTCAGTTTATTCACAATATAATTGGCATACTTATGAAATAAATTGTGCATTGAAACAAGAGATGTGTAAAAACTATCAGGAAATGAAAAATACAAGTGTTTATGTAAAGATGCAAATGGATTTGCCAGTGAGGAAAAATTGATCCCAAATCTTGAGTCGTTTTGAGGTCATTTTGAGTTTTGTGAGAAGGGGTGTTGCAGTCACTTGGCTTGTATTCATTCATTTTATCTCAGATATTCAGGCATTTTTAGCTAGTTTAATTAATAAATATTTCTTCTGAGTGTAATGGAAATAAAGCTTATACCAGTTTGACAATTTAGCCAACATCTCTGGTATCATTTATTTTTAAGGTCCTGTTTAAAATCCGGCATTGGTAAATACAAACCTTCTTGAAAATTATATAAGTAGGTTTTAAGAACAAATTTCTTCATAGGAATGGTTGGTGAATGAGACCCAGTGTTCACAGTACATTTCTTTCATGGATTCTTCTGTGTTTTGCTCAAGAATGCTATAATATGCTGACAAAGGAAACCAGCTTTGCAACACTGATGACTGATTCTTGGGTTCAGATCCCTGTCTGATTAGGGCACTAAGGGTTCAGACCTAAATGGTTCCACCTGGTAGCCATAGTGACAATGACACTACAGCACAATGGAAGACATTGTATAAGCAGAACAGTCTTTGATATTTTCTGCAAGAGGACTGACTTGCTGACACACAACAAACAGAAAACAGAAGGTTACTGAAATGCATCACATCAACCAATCACATCTTCATATAGCCATAATAACAATTTATTCAACTTAGAGATAAATAAACACAGATACGTACATCACAAAAAGTGTTCTATGGTGAGGGCTACGGTCGTGCTGGTTTTCCCTATTCAACATAAGAAAATCAAGCCATGCCTAACCCAACATGCAACCTAGCTCCTGGTACAGACCCTGGTTATCTCTCGCCTTGACTACTGCAATGCCCTTCTATCAGGTCTTCCAGCCTGTGCTGTGAGACCGCTACAGATCCAGAATCCCAGCTGCACATCTGGTTTTTAACCAGCCAAAAAGGGCACATGTCACACCTCTGTTCACTGAACTCCACTGGCTACCCTTAGCTGCTCACATCAAATTCAAGGCACTAATGCCTGCCTACAGGGTGATTGATGGTTCTGCTCCCTTCTACCTGAATACTCTCTTAAAGCCCTATGTCACCCGCTGACCACTTTGCTCCTCCAATGAACGTTATCTAGCATGGCCAACACCTTGCGCAGGTCAGTCCAGACTCTTCTCATGTGTTGTTCCACGCTGGTGGAATGACCTTCCAAGCACAACCAGATCAACAGAAACCCTCTCCACCTTCAAGAAACTCTTGAAGACCCAGCTCTTCCAAGAATATCTTCTGGTTTGAATTCTGAATACCAGGAATGCACTAAACCTCTTATACTTAATCTCTCTTTTATACTGCACTTTTATTCCACTATTGCACTTTCAACTCAAAATACTGCAGTCTTTATGTTAGTAATATGCGCTCTTTGTAAGTTTCTTTCATTGTGTTGTAGCATGAATGTTATCCTCTTTTGTAAGTCACTTTGGATAAAAGCGTCAGCTAAATGCATAAATGTAAATGTAAAATGTAATTGTAGGGACAAAACTGTAATGCATTGTTGGATGTGGTGCACAGCAGTTAAGCACAGTCTCATGACTCTCTCTGACTGTCCTGCACTGCTGTTCAGCGCCACCTACTGTTAAAGTCTCACTTCCCTGCTGTCCTGCATCACTGCCCTGTGCCACAAGACTGCTGTCCCTCACCACTTGCTAACTGTTCCAAAAAAACAGTTGCTAAGGTAAGGTTTAGGGTTTGCTTTGGAACAGTGGGCATCTTGGATGTCACAGGACAGTACAGACAAGGGCCACAGGATAGTAACAAGTGGCACAGGGCAAGGAGGTATGAAGAGGCATTATGTTGGGACAGGAGCCTAGTGCTGTGGTACTGTATGTGAGTAGCGTGGCCCAATAGGCAACTGGCATGGGGCAACAGACAAGAGTAGTGTGCTACAAGTAAGAATACAGAACAGGTTGGACTCTTGCTGCCTGTAGTTTTTGTGCAGGCTGGCAACAATCGTTCTCACTGTGGGAGTCATCCCAGCAGGCACAGTAGTAGACTGCAGCGTTCGAGGACTTGAGGGGGATTTTTAGAGTAAATGTATTCCCAGTTTTCTCTGTTTTGAACGCCCGATAACCAGGGTCATTTGTTACGGATCCAGAGCTTATATCTACATATAAGACCCTCTTAAAGCTCTCTCCCTCCTTTTTCTGGTACCAGTGGATGTAGTCCCAACACCCAGTTCCATATCTGCAGTGAATTGAGACCTCTTTTTGAGACCCCAAAGCAGCTGTCACACTGATGATGTCCTGATTGAGTTCCTGAGCCACCACCACTGAAAAAAAACAAAGTCTAAGGTCAGTGTGGACAGTGAAAATACCAGCTTTCAAAATTCTAAACAGGCTTGCCAAATTTTGGCTTGTTTATTAAAATTTCAGGTATACTCAAATTCACAATCTCAGACCGCATTGACTTTACTGACCAGATTCATCCCATCAGATTATACTTCTACATATCTAACCTGTTATGAGAGCAGATTGACATAAAATGATTACTCTGAATGTTTTCTCAAGAGTTCCATACACAAGCACTTAAAAACTCCTGATATGTGAAAGCCCTGGATAATATTAGCTTTGGAACAGATGCAGCATATAAAGCTGGCGGAAGGGTTGTGGTTTCATGTCAAATGTTCTATCAGCCGATTGGAGTACTGATTTGTGCATTCACAGTAGTCCGTTAGGAAAATCCCAGCATGATAATTAGTACATTAATTTAGGTGAAGATTGACAATGTTGAGCTGATGTCCTGACTGAACTCCATAGCCCTTTCCCTGAAAAAAACTGCCTCTTTTTATTTCATTTGTGTTTGGTGTTTGGTCTTCAAATAAATAATACAATTAAATATACAAACTACAAGTCAACACCTCAAATCAAATTGTCATCATGCTAACATATTTGCCACACACTTTACTTTACTTGCCTCTATCTTCAGCTGTGTTTTCTAAAACAAAGGAAGATGTTTATGAGTTTGTTTTTTTTAAAGAAAAGAATCTGATTATATTTCATCAGATGACATCTCACCTGTGATGAGCACAGAACATGGGTATAAAAACAGTGGACTGATCATTCTCCTCAGCTCTTCAACTGCAAAGACAAACAAACACCTGGTATGTGAAAGCCGTTTGAAAATATTAGCTCAGCAGATGTGACATGTAGACCAGGAGGAGGAGTTGTGGTTTCTTCAAATTTACTGCCAGTCTATTACTGTTGAGGAGGACATTCTCCATTTTCCCTCCTGCAGTTGGAGCAGGATGTTCAGTAAAATGCTGCTACATGACTAGATTCCATCAGAAAGATTCAGGAGGTAAATAGAAATGTCTCTCCATATTGCTTAGATAAGACACAGGCAACAGTGTACATCCCTACCATTCTAGACATAAACGTATCAATATTCTACAATAATTACTCCATCGCCCATACTGTTAGGCTTATTCCAGGATGATCAGTCACTCAATGCAAAGGCCTGTGTTATTACACCCTTGTTTTTAAGAGAACTACAAGGGTATTTCAGTAAAGCATGTAAGAAAACTAGCTCAGAAATGTTTAGGAGATGTAAAGGTCGAAATCTTACATCTTTGGCTAAATGCTTTATGATGCTGATTGCTTATTCAGGATTTGTAGTCTGAATGCCATGAAATGATTCGAGATTGTGTTTGGTTATGATCTATCAATAATCTCAATGATGAGAGCATGAGATGAATCTCTTCTTTCCATCACATCCTACTAGTTGAGTTTTTGTGCAGGCAGCTAACAGACACTTACTGTGGGAGGAGGAATCCCAAACCCAGCAGGCACAGTAGTACACTGCTTGGTGATGCTTCTTTACTTGCCGCCCTTTGCATCGATGTACAAAATTCTCTGGAAACTTTCACCATCTTTCTTCTGGTACCAGTGAATGATGTTTCCATCACATCCACTTGTGTATGTGCATGTAAACATAACAGATTTGCCCTGAGTTGCCCTGAGTATGTTGAAACATACTGGCTGCCCCACCTACAGAGAATAAGAGTTATAGTTGTTTACAGTGTATACCTGAGGCAAAACCACTGTCTTTAAAGATAGAATGAGACATCTTGATGTCATACAACTGAATTACCGTTGCAAAGGCCTTTGTGACTTTCTACTTCTCAGATTGAAAACTTACCTGCACAGAAGAGAAAAGTGATGAACACTTTAAAGTTCATTGTTTATTTTCAGACTGATGCTTGTCTGTGGTTGAATAACTTAGAGCATTTTAAGAGTTTACAGCTACAAGCAGATGACCATAACGATGATGTGATGTGTCTATCACTGTGTCCTGACTGCTATACTGGGAGGGGTGTGGCCATATGTGCTTGTAAAAGGTGTGGCTCTGTCCTCTCTCTCTCTCTCTCTCTTACTCTCTCTCTCTCTCTCCCTCCCCCCTTGTGTGTGTGTGTGTGTGTTTGTGATTGGGTGACATATAGTAAACAGGGAGGGATTTTGTACATGATGTCTCTGTTAATGATCACTGTGGTAGAGTCCCAGCAGGCACAGTAGTACTCTGCTTGGTGATACTTCTTTACTTTAGAGATTTTCAGTACAATTTGATCAGAGCCTTGTTTCTCTGACTCATATTCACTGAATCCAGAATCTTTAGTGGTCTGGCCATTGTCTGCATCGATGTACAAAATTCTCTGAAAACTTTCACCATCTTTCTTCTGGTACCAGTGAATGTAGTTTCCATCACATCCACTTGTGTATGTGCATGTAAACATAACAGATTTGCCCTGAGTTTTGGTCACTGAGATCTTCTGTTGAAACATGCTGGCTGCCTCACCTGGAGAGAAAGAGTTATACCTGTTTACAGTGTATACTTTAAGTAAAAACACAAATTCTGTCTGTTAAAAGATATGTGGGGGGGGGGGGGGGGGGGGGGGGGTTGACTCAATACAACAACAAGTGAGTTACTGACATAAATACTTTTTTTAACTTTATAAGAAGAATTGTTAAAGGCTTTTACACTGCTTACCTACATAGAAAAGAAAAGTGACATACACCTTGAGGTCCATTGTTCGTTCGAGTGACGTCTGTTTCTTGTACAGTCAGTGATGAGTTTGCAACTCCAATGTCCCCATAAGCAGGGGTAGGTGTGGCCATTATATGTGTGTGTGTGTGTGTGTGTGTGTGTGTGTGTGATGATATTGCATTCAGCATGTTGCAGCCAGGTTTTGATTGAATTTTGTCCCAGTTTAAACAGTAATATCCTATCTGTGTCTATTAGCATGAATGTAAACTTGATAAGAAATTTCTGGACAGGGACATTAATGTTTACTTAGTTTTGGCCTAAATGCTTTATTGTTCTCTGCATGGGGTAGTTTAGATTGGACTGCTATGAGGGGAACATCGATTTCATGTAGATGCGTTTTATGACTCAATCTGTCTGTTTTATTTTATGTCACTGAAGTTCAGAGCTCCTGAATAAACCAAAAGATGTTGGTTCAACTCTGATGAAGAACGCTGCTGGAAGCTTACTGTATTGGACACATAAAGGTGGCAATATTATGTTATTTGGGGAGTACTTTTGCTTGCCCTGAGATAAATCTCTGGTTTTAAATTAGCCCATCCTTCTGCTGGAGTTTTTGCGCAGGCTGGTAACAGTCATTCTGACTGTGGGAACCCGAGACTACAACCCAGCAGGCACAGTAGTATTCTGCAGCATGAGAGGACTTGAGCTGCATTTTTAGAGTAAATGTATTTCCATTTTTCTCTGCTTGAAACTCTTTATATCCAGGATCATTTGTTTTGGCTCCAGAGTTTATATCTATATACAAGACCCTCTTAAAGTTCTCTCCCTCCTTTTTCTGGTACCAGTGGATATAGTTCACACATCCAGTTCCATGTGTGCAGTGAATTGAGACCTCTCTTCCCAAAGCTGCAGTCACACTGATGATCTCCTGACTGAGTTCCTGAGCCCCCACCACTGAAAAGCACAAAATATAAGAAATGCCTCGGTGACATCAGACTGACAACCTGAAGATAGACACTTGTCTCTAATTTCATTCATATTTTACAAGAAATGTACAGAACTATTTTACAAATTAAACGCATCTATAGATTTCATCTGATTTCATCTCACCTGTGATGAGAACAGAACATGCAAATAAATGCAGCAGACCCATGGTTTTCCCAAGTGATTCAAATGCAAAGACACCAGAAATGTAAAAACTGTTGTGATTAGCTCAACAGATGTGATATGTAGACCTGGGGGGGGAGTTGTGGTTTCATATCAAATATGCTGCCATCTTCTCACAGCAGTTGCAGAGGACATTCATTCTGTGGTGGAGACAACTGGCACAATGATATGGTATGGTGCTAAATTATTATATTTCATGTAAGGAGTTGTAACAAAACATTTATATGTTTCTTTGCTATTTACTCTATAGGAATAGTGGTTGACAGTGAACATTTATTCCTACAGTTCAATACAGAAATTTGTCAGTATTCTGTTTGGCTTATCTAAGTAGTTCATACTTTCAGAATCACCTAGTTAAGAAAGTTGCAAGGGTATTATTGTAGGGAAACTGGACATTTTTGAGAGATGTAAACATGTGAAGAGCTTTGGTACACTGGGGTACATGACTGAACAAGATCATCAGGAGGGCTGGCTCTGTACTAGGTCTCAGACTGGACTCATCAGAAACTGTGGTGGAGAGGAGAGCACTGAACAAACTGTTAACCATCATGGATAATGATAAGCACCCTCTCCATCACACGGTGGTCAGACAGCGGAGTGTCTTCTCACTTAGACTTCTCCAACTCCGCTGTCATAGGGACAGATATACGAAATCTTTTCCGCCATATGCCATCACTACATCTCTGGTAAAGGGTCAACAAGTTCCTCCCCAATCCTGGAGTGGTACTAGGTTCATTGTACACTGAATGTTACCTGTTCGCTGTGCCTTACGAATTTTGCACTTTACTCTGCATACAGTACAATGCATTGTATAAAAATGTATATGTGTGTGTGTGTGTGTGTGTGTGTGATTAGGTGACATAGTAAACAGGGAGGGTTTTTGTACATGATGTCTCTGTTAATGATCACTGTGGTAGAGTCCCAGCAGGCACAGTAGTACACTGCTTGGTGATACTTCTTTACTTCAGAGATTTTCAGTACAATTTGATCAGAGCCTTGTTTTTCTGAATCATATTCACTGAATCCAGAATCTTTAGTGGGCTGGCCACCATTTGCATCGATGTACAAAACTCTCCGGAAACTTTCACCATCTTTCTTCTGATACCAGTGAATGATGTTTTGGTAGCATCCACTTGTGTATGTGCATGTAAACATAACAGATTTGCCCTGAGTTTTGGTCACTGAGATCTTCTGTTGAAACATGCTGGTTGCCTCCCCTGCAGTGAGTAAGAAGAGTTATAGACATCCACTGAAGTATAAAGTACACACACTCTCTTTCGAAACATACAAAAATTGTAATCTGTGATTATTCAGTCAACACATTAATGTTATATTAATTTTAAAGAACTATGTCATTCGTATTCGGCTTTCCAGATTGGCTGCTTACCTACAAACAACAGAATAGTGAAACACACATTAAAGTAGTTCATTGTTTTTCAGGGTGACATCTGTCTTGACCAGAGTCAGAGTTAGAAGTACAAGCAGGCGACGATGAGCCATCTTACATGCATGAGGGATCCCTTTTCTCAAGGAGAAGAGTGTATGTGGGCGGGAGTGTTTGTGTATGTACAACAGCTCTGGTCTAATTTGTTTTTGAGGTCCTATTTAAAATCCAGCATTGGTAAATACAAATCTTCTTGAAAATTACATAAGTAGGTTTTAAGAAGAAATTTCTTCATAGGAATGGTTGGTGAATGAGACCCGGTGTTCACAGTACCTTTCTTCATGGATTCTTCTGTGTTTTGCTCAAGAATGCTACAATATGCTGACAAAGGAAACCAGCTTTGCAACACTGATGACTGATTCTTGGGTTCAGATCCCTGTCTGATTAGGGCACTAAGTGTTCAGACCTAAATGGTTCCACCTGGTAGCCATAGTGACAATGACACTACAGCACAATGGAAGACATTGTATAAGCAAAACAGCCTTTGATAATTTCTGCAAGAGGACTGACTTGCTGACACACAACAAACAGAAAACAGAAAGTTACTGAAATGCATCACATCAACCAATCACATCTTCATATAGCCATAATAACTATTTATTCACCTTAGAGATAAATAAACACAGATATGTACATCACAAAAAGTGTTCTATGGTGAGGGCTAATTGTACGAACACAGGAGTGGCTTAGCCTTTGCTAAACTAAACAGTCAGACCATGGTTGCCTAATGAACCAGCCACATATATTGCATATGTTGTCTTTCCACCCACCCACAAACAAACAAAAAGAAAAACAACAATCCAGTGATATTCAGATTAAAAAATATAAAGTTCAGTAAATACAATTCATTTAACATAAAAGTCCATTCACAGGTGGATATTTTCTTGTCTCCACTGAAAGACTTGTTTATATACTTGTTATCCTGGATATTAGGTGTAAGAAACACAAGGATTCGGGGAGCTACATTTTATGTTTTGCAAAGCTGTATTTGCCAGGTCCAGGTATTTCTGATATTTTTCCTCAAAGATCACTTTCTCATGCTTGTAACTCAACAAATATCCATTCATAATTAGAACTTCAAATTCATTTGGCAAGAGCACAGCAAGTCTTGTCAATGGACAATGTCAATAGTACGCCAAACATCATCACCACAGCCGTACACACCCAGCCATGAAACTACAGAGAACACTAACAATGATTCAAGGTAACATTTATGACTGAAATGTTTGAAAGAAAACATTTGTCTTGTGTTAACACTTAGAACGGTTAAATAGATCATATCACTACAAAGTCTGATAAAATTCGCTGCAGAGCGAAAAAATCAATACAATACACTTGGTGCAGAGAAGATAAGGTCATTTTTTGTTTGTTAGAGGGAAACTCACATCAGTTTTCCTTTAAACAGATAGGGGTTACATGTGGAGGTCACCACAGTTCCAACAAAGCACACATCGATTTGCTGTTAAACAAACAAAAACAGAAAGGTCTTGATTTTCAAGAGGAAGGTTAAGACCATAACTATCGCATCATGCTTTGTTATAAATCTCTTTTTTATTGTCATTAAGCTCTTGAGTAGGTTTAATGTGTTTTGTTATTATTTTTTCTCGCTCTCTGTGACTGGAGTGGTCTGTTTCCTGTCGCCCCTTCAGGCGGGCCATTGAGACAGGAGTGGATGGTCCCATCTGGAGCTCCTGGTCTGCATGAGGTCTCCTGTGTGTGTGTGTGTGTGTGTGTGTGTGTGTGTGTGTGTGTGTGACAAGGCGAGGGCAGTTAGTCCACGCGCTGGGTAAAGTTCTCAGGGAACAGTCCTGATTTTGCCGAGGCGCCCTGCTGAAGCCAGTCAGCCTCTCTGATGCCTGTCAGCCAACCTGCATCCTGGGTAGGATGACAGAAAGACCACAGAGAGAGAGAGAGAGAGAGAAAGAGAGAGAGAGACAAAGAGAAAGCAGGGTTTTTATTATAGTAAGCACAGACTTCTTATAATCAAAATAAGCAACAAGCCCTGAGAGGCGATTATATATATGCATAGCGAAGCTGAGGGTTCAAGGTCATGGACTCAGGGGGCTATTGTTATTCTAAAATGGTTACCACATTTACCTTGAAAATTGGTAGAAAATAAACAAACAATAATAAAATGTATAAACTACATAATCTACAAATAGCCATTTATCCGCAGAGTGGTCATAGAATAGTTCCACAGCAAAGTGATTTTTATTGGAATGGTAGCCAATCAATTTTGAAGAGGTTTGTATCGAGTTGACAGTTATGTATTCTAAGCGCATTAATATAAAGTGAAATGCCGTCTCAGTTGTGCTAACCACAACTTATCCACTGCTATCTTATTCCTAGTTACAATGATACCTTACGCAAATACGGGGTGGAACTTCCATTCCAACTTCCACTCCAAACAGCATGGAACGGTTCTCATTGCATGAGTTCCCCATATACCCATAATACTGATGCACAGGAGGACACAACACGAGAACAACCATGGAAACCGCTGAAGAGAAGTTGTTGCTGGGTTTGGTGGGTGGAAGTTTTACAATTTTAAACTAAATTCATCAGGTTTATGACACTGAAAACAAGCAAAAGTTGATTTAATAGAGAAAGCCAGACTTGTTGCTGTGACAAGGGATCATTGGACTCCGATAAGCAATACAAATTACGTTGGTGTGACTGCACACATTATTGATGGCACTAACAGGGAATGGCATCTTAAGTCTGTTGCCCTAACTGTGCAGAAGCCGACCACCAGGCACTATGCTGAACACTGGCAGAAGCACAAGCCTGGGGAGAACAAAAGTTCATGACAATTCAGTCATGTACCAAAGTCCATTTAAAATAAAAAATGTTGCTCCTCGTATCAAACATTGATATACGATTAACTGCGATTAATTACGATTAATTATTAATGAATTACAAAGCCTCTAATTTATTAGATCATTTCTTTTCATTCAGTCCCACCATAATTTAAAATGATACATTTAGCCTAATAGTGTACAGGTGACTCAGAGGCGACTCCTCCTTTGAGGAAAGGGAGGAAGATCCTCCCTTAAATTTTTAAAGAAAGAACTTCCAGGAGAAATTTATAAAAAATCACAGATATTTAATAGATAAACATGCAAAAACATATCAAAACACATGAAACAATTCTGTTTTATCACTTCGAAAACAGACAAAAGTTACCAAAATATTTAGCCTAATATTTTCCTCCCTTTCCTCAATGGAGGAGTCACCTCTGAGTCGCCTGTACACTATTAGGCTAAATGTATAATTTTAAATTATGGTGGGCTAATTAACCTAGTAGTGTACAGTTGAAATGGTCTGCACAAAGCCCTAGGGACACAAGAAAACGTTTGTGTTTCTAGTGCGCACGTGAACGTTTCTAGTGCGCACGTGAAAGTTTCTGGTACTGCACATCCGAAACTGAAGTATCAGGTGTGCACCAGAAACTTTCACGTGCGCTCCAGAAATGTAGAAGTTTTCTCATGTGCCTTTAGGGGCTCTGGAACTACCATTGTACTGGTCAACAAACACAGCAAGTGAAACACAATGTTACACAAGTCACTGCATGATTCCTCCCTCTGTTTAGACTGCAATGCTACAGTATCAATTACTAAAGAGGAAGCATTTGCCATGGGTGTTCTGAAGCTTGTTTGGAACTTATTTATGTCATAGCATGAGAGCTGAGAGTCAGATACTTATATGAGGCAGTTTAAATATGTCTTTTTATCCATGGCTAAATAATTCCACGGATAAGTGCTGCGTTCAAACGTCAAACGCGATTCAACCAATCATAACAAAGGATCAGAACTATCCGTTTTAGAATGTCTGATAATGTCTGGCTGGTAAATGATCATCTGTGGCTGCCTACAGAACTGCCGTCACCAACAAACCTCCCTTGGATCCATGCATGGATTCACCTAAACCATTGGGAAAACGATCATTCTGATTGGCTATGTGGCTATGCAAAGGCATGATAATAAGGCAACTAGGTATTCAGTAGTAACAAATAATTAATGGCAGTCATCAGTGCTTGGCTATCTAGTATAGTCAGAGCCATATACATGTCTCAGAGTTTAGTGGACACTGCCGCTCTCCACAGTTGAGAAACGGTACTACACTTTCCTTTCTCTATTACTTTCTGGAGATGTGCTCTATGCATTGGAGCAGGTGCTCTGTCTCATTGAGATAAGATGGAAGGGGATAGCCACACCAATGTAGATGTCATACCTGATCCTCCGCCAGGGCTGTGGGGATCACAAGGACCATGTCTCCCTGTTTTAAGTTGAGCTCATCTGTGTTTTCTGCATCAAAGTCATGCAGTGCTTTCACCTGCAAAAGGGAGCGCACATACACATTTGGTTTTCCATACAGATTTAGTTTCTGTAATATGGATATGCAGACCAAAGGCCTTGCCAGAGAGCAGAGAGAATGTGAGTGTCTGTGTGTGAGTGTGAGAGTTGTGCATACGTGTGTGTGTGTGTGTGTGTGTGTTAGTGTGAGTGTGTGTTTTACTTGTCAGAGACTGTGACCTTATAAAGGAAGCCCGGGGGGCCTGAGGATGCGTCAGGTAAGGGGGCCACCCCATTGTCGCTGGTGGTGGTAGGGGACAGGATGTCCACATCGCGGTCATCATCTCCCTCGTTGCTGGATGCTGGCTCAATCACAACAGAGGGGATAGGCATCTTCTCCTGGGAGACACAAAACAGCAGTGTTTGAACTTCATTAGCCTAAAGCACACTACACACACACACACGCACACACACACACAAGCACCCAGGTTGATTTGCAATTAACATTATTCATTCACTCCATTTCATGTGATCATTTATTTTTGTATAAACAGAAGAGCAAACAATAACAGACAAACACAGCTCCAGATGATACATAATTGAACAAAGTAAATAATTTGACCTAGTTTGACATAATCCACATAATGATAATTTGACAAAAGATAATTCAAACACATAAAAACAAAGTCACAAAAGCAAAAAAAACAAAAAACAACTAGTGTGTGCTCTTACTGGAACAGTGGCTAGTTTAATGGTTAAGTATTGATGTGATGAACTGACTTGGTGGTTGGGTACCTCCTCAGATACACTGTCTGCTGCCCCCTCCACTGCTGTGGCCCCAGCAGCACTGGCTGCCTCCTCGGCCCTGGCCTCTACAGTACCCGACTCCTGCCCTGGTTCAGGCTGTGGCTCGGCCTCCGGCACTGCGCAACCACCAGCGGCGCCACTCTCACCCGCGGGCTTGGCTGCCTCAGCCTGAGACACGTGTTCAACCAAACTCATGAGCCATGAGCGCTGCTGCGCCATTAGTGTTAACGCTAACGTCAATCACCAGGAATATGGAATATGCCGAATGAGGAGAAGGAGGCTTGGGGAGTGGGGGTGGTGGGGGCAGGAGCACCACACTGAAATCACCACAAGGGGGATTTGTTGCAGCGGAGCACGATGAGCTTCTAGGGAGATCAGTTTCATTTACTCAAGGGTAAAACTGATGACCGTGAGCAGAGGTGGAAACTGAGTTATTACCACTCTGGAGGTAAAACTGAGTTCACCATATCTGCAATGGGTGAGTGATAATGTCAGTTTGTTATTTGTCTGACAAAAGACAACTGACCCGAGTAAGGAGAAGAAATGGAGGTGTTGCACTATGGCAGAGAGGCCTGCTTACTGCTGAATCAGTTCAAGTCCAGTGATTTTACTGTAAACTGACACCTAGATACTGTGATATTATCAGTGTGTGTATGCATTTGTGTCTACGTTTGGTTTATTGCTTATAAAATAAAACTTAAAATAACTCATCAACTTTTTTGTAAACTTAAGCAGGAATAAAACGTATAGTATAAAAATACAGATGGCTTTTTCATCATTGAGAACAAAATGGTTGTTTGTCAACATATCAGGTGGAAACACCAAAGTCTAATGACATGACATGAGAATTGATGATTATAATCAAGGTACTGAATTTGACTACTGAAGTAGTCATATATATAATAATAACTTTTAAATAAATCCACTGCTTCTTAAAAGTCTGTAATTCACTAAATAAGCTAAAGAAGCTCAGAATGTCTAAATGAAGTATGAGATCTCAGATATCAAGTCAGATATGAAATCAATTTGGTCTGCACTCTCTAAAGCCTTATCAATACCCCCATCACCTCACTACAAAGCTTCTTTTCAAAGCTTCTGTGTACTTGTGCTAAGACTCATTTGGCTTTTTTTATGAGAAGAGGGGGGTCCAGAACATCACAAACCCCTCATTATGGAATGAGAGGCCGTCTCCACGGTAACCACAGAAGGTCGTTTGCTCCAAAGGGCTGTAATCACAGTCATCAGCGGAGTGGCCAAATTAAGCTACACTAATTGATGGTGAGCAAAGATGGATGAGGTTACTGACCACATAATCTGATCAATTACTAAGACATAGTGTCCTTTGTGGTCCGTGTTCTTTTAAAGGCCACAGACATGTACACCAACTGAGATGATCTGTACAATGAAGAGAGCATCTGATCTTCTGTGTCATCCTTTTTCCTCAGAACTGGACTCACACACAGTAAAAGTAAACTATTTACTGTTCTTGAGAAAATGGTGGACATTATGGGTCTAATAACCGGTTCACCTTCAACAGAAAACAGAAAGCATAGTGACACAATGCCTCCCTTAATTGAAAGTTCACACAAGAGTGTGCTTTAAGGAGTATTTTCTGTGTGGCTTTGCCATGTGAAGCTTTTACAAACATGGTTATCAAGGTGCATGATTAGCAATCTCCACCTTACACATGTAGCCTATAAAAACAGCGTCCATGTCTGAAAACCAAAAAAAAAATGATTTTGTTGAAACAATGGAACGAATGTATACTGTCTTTGATGAGAACAGGCTGCTACATGAAGATTCATCACTTTGAAAATGTTTTGATAGCTATATAATCAGAGTAAACATTGCCAATTTAACTAAAGACCAGGGGTGTGTTCCCAAACCATAACTAAGTTGGCTAACAGCTTGATCACACCAGCACAGTAAGGGATGATGAGGTCTGACTGTGAGATGATTGGATCAGTGATTAATTAGTGAAGTTAGTTACCGGAGCCTCTTCAATGGGAGACCCCTTGTCCTCAGCAGAAGCCTATGTAGAAAGACGTGAGCATTACACATGAGGCAAGGCCCTAGAGCATCACATGAACACACAGTCACTGTGTGTTCTGGGCACTGATGTCTTAAGCACACTGAGGGAGACAGTGTGAATAAACACTGACATTCTTCAATGAATCAGATATGAACAAGTAAACAATTAAATAATTAAAAAAACTAAAACATCCATAACTTGTCTATGTATTGGACATTCAAACACAAATAATCATTGTCACACAGAAGTCCAAAATGTCGGAACAGTGCAAATAGGATGATTTAGAACACTAAGAAAGATAAACATGAATAGAAAAAACTGAGCATCTCAGTGACTGGTTGAGTTTGATGGGGTCAACCCTATGATTACTGACGAGTTCAGCGGGACAGGGTATTATGGGATAGGGATAGTTACCGGAGCCTCCGCAGTGGGGGACTCCTTGTCTGCCTCTGGTGCTGCATCAGATTCCTACATGTGGAGGAGAATGTGTGGTTCACACAGGCCAGCCCTCATACAGCACTTCAGCATACAAACACTTCAGACCTTTCACCAAATCGCAGAGCCTGGGCTGGGATCATTTTTTCAGGGTCATGTTTTTTTTTGTAAGACTTCACTTGTTTCCCCTTGGAGGAAGCTGAAACTTTGCCTAGTTGGTTATTGGTTCTCTGTTAAGTCTCCAGTTGAGTAAACACTTCAACCTGACCCGGCATATTTACAGAAATTTATCATCATGTCTTTAGAACCGAGATGAAGGTCTTGCTCATATATGAGGGGAGCATATATGTGCTTCTCTGATGCCAATGTGGACCATAACAGATAGTTACCGCAGCTCCCTGGGTGGCTTGCTCTTTCTCAGACTCATCAGCTGCTGGTATCTATGTGTACAAAGAAAAATTCTTTATTCTGTACAGTGGAGGACAGCCCCAGAAAGCATGTATGTTTTGGATGGTATGTTATGTTATATTTTGTTTATCATGGTTGTCTCAGTATTAAATAATAGTTATAATTTCTTGACTAAGAAGTAGGGGAGTTGAAAAATGGATTCCCTATCTTTTCATAAATTCTCCCTCTTTTGTTATAAATTATATGGAAAATGTTCTTTCTGTGTACTGCTCTGTAATCTAAAGAAACATATTACATTGAATTGTTGTATGATTGTACACTGAGTTTATTTCTGTGTAAAGGAACATTTGAGTGTGTTCCATTACACAAAAATAGCACAGAGGCAAAACACTACTGTTACAAGCACTGGATATGCAGAGAAGAGTTTTTGTGAGAAAGTATCCAAAGAGGTGATTAAGCAGTGGAGAAAAATAAAACCTGATAAACTGATCATTAAAACAGAGAGGAAATCCATCTGTTCATCTATACACACAACATTAGAGGTGAATTAAAACAATTACAAAAGCAAAATAAATACACAAAAGACATCTAATTTTTTCAATGAAAAAAAATAACCATATAAACAAAAGTAAAATGAAAAAAAGACATTTTCCTCCAAACATACTGCACAAGCTTAGAGAGTCTTTGCGCAGAAATGTGACTCAGTGCACAAAGCCATGAGCACAAGTTTTATCTCATAAACTTGATGGGTAGCAAAGCCTCAAATCTACCCTCAGATGGCCCAGTGCACAACAGATTAACACGAGGGAAGTAGAGCACATACCTCAGTCTGGGCCCCCTCCACATTGTCAGCTGACACTGGTGACTCTGCAGGCGTCTGAACCAGACACACAGCACACAGTGCACAGTTAGTGGATGATACATTTAGATGGATACAATGCTAAGGTGTAAGGTACAAAGTTTTTTTTCCAAAAAATAAATGAAAAAGAATGAATTAATATGTAATTAATTATAATTGTATAAATACAATTATATGAATAATAATATAATTAATATTTAAAACTAGGAAGTACAATTAAACAATGGTAAAGTAGATTTGTAGTTTGTTCCATGGAGGTGGTAATTAAGATGATGATGATGGTGATGATGATGATGATGATGGTTAAAGCGCTGAAAATTAATGTGACCATATAAAAAAATATAAAAACAGCAAAGCCAAAAAAGTACAATCATCATGGTGATGACATGACAAATATTGTGACATTGTTGGGATGATGATGACGATGACGATGACGAAGATGATGATGATGATAGCAGTGATGAAACTGATGACGATGATGATGAGATGATTAGAATCAGATGCTGATAGTCAGTGCTGAGGTCCATGCACATACTGGACATGCATTCACTTACTGGGGCTTTCTCTCCTGGGGGGCTGGCAGCCGTGGGCTCAGCTGCTTCAGCTGCCTCAGCAGGGGCAGGAGGGGTTGTGACATGGCCCTCGGCCCCTTCAGCCGCCTGCCCTGCGGCTGCTGCCTCTGCCTCAGCGGCCTCGGAGGCCACTGGGGCTGCTGCACCCTCCACACCCTCCGCCTTTCCACAAGCACAGGCATGGGCAGAGTCAGTGCCACCCTAACTCTTCTCTCAATGCCAGCATAACCACAAACACACAGCCGACTGCACCAGTTCACAAAAACTCGGATGCATTCAAATTTGCTAAATATATGCAAATGTTCACAAATTTTGCCATGAACATTGCAAATGTTCAGAAATTTTGCCATGAACATTTGTGAACACTTGTACGAAGGCAGATCTCTGTGAGTTACCATTAAAATGGAATATTTACACAAAATCATTACAATTTTTGGTTCAAATGGAACATGTATTTGAACCCAGCTCTGTAACTGCCTGGTGAGGTGAGTGGAACAGTCACATTGACTGTCTTATGACCTGTCCAGCACAGACAAAAAACTAGTGATATACTGCAGCCATTCATACCAGCAAAACAGTATGCAGCTCAAGCGTTACGTACAATAGCCAAATTCAGGACATCGGCATAATTAGGTTTTTTTTGCATGCAACACAGATGAATATGTGTGACAAGATTTGGCCAATACAATGGCAGCATGTGCAATAAACATGACAATAAGTTACACAAAACAGCCATAAAAATATGACTACAAATACTGCAGAAACAGTAACAACAGTGATAACAAATTTTTTTTTTTTTTTCAAAGAAAAAGCAATGGTTATCATATATCAGCATTTGGAGCATGCATTCATCAACAAAGACTTAGCTTGAAACCATAATGAGGTAGAATCTCAGGCAGAAGACTAGATGATTACTTGCCTTAACAGTGTTTACTTACCATCTTATCAAAGTCTGCAGCAAAGGCCGGGGCAGCACTGTCCGTCTTCAAAAGAGGAAGGAGAAACAGAAGAAGGTCACTATTACATCATGATCAATAAACAGATTAAAGGCACTAAACATACAAACACTAAACATATAAACATGCAGTTAGTATGCAAAAGGATCAAAATGAAAGGTTTTTGATTAATCATTCAGGGAAAAATGTTAGTAAGGAACATTCTGGCATTATTAGATACAGTGCTAATGTTGTATACGTAGATAGCATATTTCTGTTCCAAGTTCAAGCAAAATAGCTTAGCATTACACTATACAGGTAGGGATCAACACAGACATCAACCTGCCTGAGATCACAGACTGTTAATTTAGTGATTTCATATGAATCATTTCATATGTAAAGTATGGGCCAGCGTTCTCAACTTGAGAACTTTCAATATTGAGCCCTTTTGAATTTTACTTCTGAAGCACAGAACACATTTTACAGTCACTCAAGGATTGTCAAGGAATCTTGTTTACCTGAGGAAATCCATTAAAAGCATTGTTGGACACCTAAACCGAATCAAAGAAACAAATTAGACTTGGAAGCTTCTTGGCATATGCCACTACAATTGTATGACTGAAAATGTAAGTGGAGTAGAAATGCAATTTCAGACATTAGATTACAAAACAAAATAAAACAAGGAGCAAATAAGCAAGCAGAGGAGGGAAGGCCGGGCTGTGGGCTGTGGGCTGCCGGTGGGGGCTGGAAGGGGATCCAGAGGGGGGGTTTCGTAGCAGGTGGGGGGCAGGGAGGGGTCTGTATCTCGTCTGCGGGCAGGGGAAAGAAGGTGGGGTTCTCTCGCTGAGTTCTACTCTACGCTATGCTACACATGGGGTGAGGAAGTCAGGTACCTCGTCTCTCTCTGTATCTATTTCTTGGTACAACTTTCCGTATCTCCGGTTTGCAACCTCGTCTTCAGACAGATCTGAGTTCTCCGGCTCCTTGGGTGCAGGGGCACTGCTGCCCGCCGCCGGCTCTCCCGGACTGGGGAAGGCGGCGAAAAAGTCCTGAGGCTGGCTCGCGCCTCCTCCTCCTCCTCCACCGCCGCCGCCGCCAGGAGCCTCACCTCCCCAGCCTGCTGCAAAGTCTCCCTGGCCATCAGAGGAGAAGAAGCCGCTGCTGTCACTCACTTCCTGCCAGGAGCCCTTGCTGGAGGAGTCGGCATCTGCGGAGGTGGCGGCAGGGTTGGGGAAGGCGGCCCACTGGGACGAGTCCTTCCCTTCTCCCCCACCACCACCTGTGGACTCCCAGCCTCCAGCCCAGCTGCCCTGGTCGGCGGTGTCAGTGGCGAATGGGTCCGCAGCCCAGCCTCCTTCAGCAACGGTGGCACCACCCTGCCCAGAGCTCTCAGCAAACGGGTCGGAGGTGAAACCCACTGCCGTGCCTTCAGCTGCTGCCTGAGAGGGGAACATGTTGGCTCCCTGACTGGCAAACAGGTCCTGTTCTGCGACAGCACCCTGGTTGGCAAACAGGTCCTGTTCTGCAAAAGCACCCTGGTTGGCAAACAGGTCCTGTTCTGCAACAGTACCCTGGTTGGCAAACAGGTCCTGTTCTACGACACCACCTTGGTCAGCAAACAGGTCCTGTTGAGCATCGGCGAAAGGGTCTTTGTCGGAGGTCCCGAACGGATCTGAGTCGGAGGTCCCGAAAGGATCCTCCGAAGTGGCGAATGGGTCTTTCCCAGTGCCAAACGGGTCGCTGTCTGCACCAAAGGGGTCCCCATCAGTTCCAAATGGATCGGAGCTCTGTGCGGGCTCAGTGATGTCCACGGCCGGCTGTGGCACTGTGGACTCCTGCACGTTCTGCTGTGCAAGCACCGGTTCTTCAAGCTTCGGGTCTTCGGCTGCTGGCTGGTCCCACTGCACTGCGAAACCCTCACCACTGAAGCCTGTATCTGCTGCTGGGGCCTGTTCTGGGAAAGGCGAGGTCACCACATCAGCCGCTCCCCAGTCTGCAAAGCCCCCCTGGCTCACGGCATCATTGCCACTGTCAGGGGCAGCCCCCTGCTCTTCGCCGGCCGCCAGCTCATCGTCAGCGCTCATCCAGCCTCCACTGTGGCCTGGCACGTCGTCCAACTCCTCCGCCGTCTCGTACTCCGACCCGGAACCGTCCACGTCGGCCTGGCCCCAGCTGGACCCGGTGCGGGCCGTGTCCTCAGCACCCTCCTGGACCTCCTGGCCATATTCGTTGGTGAACACGATCCCCGGCACTGCCACCTCCCCCTCTGACTCGCCTAACGCTCCCTCCGCTGCCTGCTGCCCCTCTCCCCAGCCCGCCTGCTCTGCCCAGCCCGCCCCGGCTCCCTCAGGCCCCTGGCCCTGCTCCTGCAGCTGCAGCTCAGCCTGGCCCACGAGGTCACACTCTGGGTTGGGCTCGGTACCGGGGGTTTGCTCAATCAGGCCCTGGCCGCTAACCTCGTCTCCTCCTCCGGCTGCGTCCTCCGTGGCCGCTGGGGGCTGCGTCGCTTCCGTGGCTCCCCAGCCGCTTGCCGGTGGCCACCCTCCGTCTGCTGCAGGTGCAGCGGCGGCGGCCGCACCAGCATCAGCCGCTGTGGCGCCTTCTGTTGCGGCAGCCGCGCTGAAGTTGGCACTCCAGTCGACGGTGAAGCCCGTATCCGCCCCACCGAAGCCTGTGTCTGTAGCCTGGTCAGGGAAGGCGGGGAGTGAGGAGTTAGCACTGGCACTAGCCTCACCCTCGCCCCCCCCTTCCCCTTGGGACGCCAGTGCTCCCGTGGCCCACGACCCAGAATCCAGCTGCTGCTGGAGCGGGCGGGGGAGGGGAGAGAGGGAGGTGAGAGGAGTAAACAGAGCAGAGAGTTTATATAGGAAGGCATGATGATACAGATTACTAGTAATCCATAATCTACACAGCAGGTAAACCACATATGTTAATATATACATACCAGTTAAATTACATACGTTAAATACATACCGTAATGTTTACCAGACCACTATGGACTGCTACATCAAGTTTAAATACACTTCTAGCAATAGGATCAAATCACAAGAACACAGGAACATGAACATTTCACGGGTGGTTCTTATATGGTTCTTTGGCACCTCCTGTGGAAGGCATATGAGAGATTTTCATGTTCTTATATTACTCTGGTTAGTGAAACAGAGTGAGGTACCCTTGTTAGTAGTGTGGTCTGGGCATCAATCAGTGAAGTGGACTCTAGTGGGATGTACTGTGTGTGATTCAGGCCCTGGCCAGCTGTGACCAGTCACAGAGTTGCAGCACACTGTTCAGCTTTGGCAATAGAGACTAATGAGTGTGTGTGTGTGTGTTGGTGTGTGTGTTCTTTAAAGCTGGCTATTGTGAACAGGCTGCTTAGTGCAGTACTGTGTATGAGTGTTGGTAGGGCTGTTGGGAGATCACTGCTCAGCGGTGGGTACTCACAGGCTGTGCAGCCGCGGCATTTCCCTGCAAAAAGAAGAGAGGCCACTCTGAGTAAAGCAAGGCTGACAAATCACACTGACCTGCTCTGCTTTCCACGGGTTTGACACTTGGCCACACAAATGACTAACTGCATCTAAAACAGTGAATAATTTTACAAATAAAGACAACAGACAGCTGAAAATAAATAATAAATAAATAAAAGTAGGAAGTAGCAAACAGAGTTTCTCACCGACCACATGTCCCAGGGTAAGGTCTAAAAGAGAGAGAGAGAGGGAGAGCAAAAGGCCGCCAGTCAATTTATTTGCTGATTCAATCACTTCCATTTAGCCCTGTTGTGGGATGAAACTCTAAAAGCACATTGATTTGTCCAGCTAACTCAATATGGAAGGCAGTGGAGAGCCGTGTCTTTAGTCAGATAACAGTGAGCTAAGAGACTGGAGGCTCGGAGAAGACAAGGACTCTTGAGAGCAGGGCACAGGGTTTCCTGTGACTGACCTGAGGCATGGGAGATACAGACTGCCCGACAGGAGTGGTGGGGAACGCATCAAAGTCCAGGTCCAGGAGAGACTCACCAGGTCTTTCGTTCGGCTGCCGGACACACAAAAAACATGCGTCTGAAATCAGTGACTCGTAGAAAGTGCATTAAGACAGACAACACCACACGACCGTACACAACACTAATCTAAGGTTCATGAAAGTAAAGTGGTTTTTACAGTGTATCTACGGGAATCAGCTCCTGAGTCTCCAAGCAACTTGTTGAGATGTGGACTAAAAGTACATCAAATATGAATGGCAAGCCTCTAAATTTTCCTGTACTTTTAGCCGAAAATTTTTTGGAGCTATTCGGGTTGTGAAATAAATTTCCAGTGGGGTTAATGCTGCTTCTGTCACCAGTCCTATTTAGTCCACACATCACTGTGGTTATGTTCAGATGGATGAGTTCATGTCAGGCAGACTACTGATGACTATGTGGGGCTCACCTGAATGGATGGTGTAGGAACAGGGAAGGCGCTGTCAAACAGGTCAATGATCTGCTCCTGAGGAACCTCCTTGGTGGGGGTGACTTTGGGTGGAGGTGGCACTGGAGGACCTTTCTTGAGCTGGACGAGATGGACAAACAGTTACGCACACGGCACAAAACATATATGCACATTGCACACATACATTTATAGATACACAAACTCACACATACACACACACAAACACACATAGACAGACACAGACAAACACACACACACACACACACACACCGCATACACTTTATGCAGACACTGAAAAAAAATGCTCAGGCTGTCCGAATACTAAGGAATATACTGTCAGGCATTTGGGATCAACTTGGGCAGATACTGGAGACAAAAATACAAGAACCAGAGGGCATTTGGTGTGGGGGTCACTGGTCATTCTGGACATGCTACAGGGTTGACACTATACACTGGCCACTAGACAAGTACTTACATCTTCACTCTGTCATGTGGAGATGAAAACAAAGCAATGGTGGATCAATGTCACGTGCACTGTGTTCCAGTTTACTCAAAATGTTGAGACTGTTAGAGCTTGATTTCAACAAAACATTTACACTTCAACTTTATAATAATGTCATCACTCTCTTAAATAAATGTTTGTGTAACTGTGAAGGTTGAATATACTGTATATATGGTTCCAAGCATAATTTGGAGGGTTTGTTTATATTTCTCTATGTGATTAAGCAGGTGAGAAAGGATTCAAATGAAAAGAGAGTAGAAAGACAAAACAAAGAAAGCCTCTGTTTTTGTAGGCCAAATCTCAGTGTAATCGTGTCATTGTGAAGACCACTTTTTACATAAGACATGTTTTTTTGAGTATTTTTAGTGTTCCTATGTGATTATGTGTGTGAGTGAGGAGGACAATGAAAAAGGAGTGTGTACAAAAAGAAAGGAAATAAAGTGAGTTTTATACGAAAAAGTTTCTTTAGGCCTGGGGGTAGTTCTGAAAGCCTGTGGAGAGGAGAAGAGCCCCATCTTGTGTGAGTGTGATGCCCTACTACAGGCTGGCCAACCAGTGGTGTACCTGGGAGGGGGATTTGGGCCTGGGTGGGCCAGGGGAGGTGGGCCTCAGCATGTGGTTGGGACTGGCGTCAGGGCTCTCTGGAGGAGTCTCGTCTGGAGGAGTTGGAGTCCGGGCCAGCCGCAGTGGACCCGAGTCACTGCAGCACATGGACAGCAAAGGTCCAAGCATTAACCCTCAGTATCACACACACTGGATTACATCCTCTCGCTAATGCAACCATGGGCAGATCTAATGTTTGCTATGCCAAGAGTATCTAAAGGAAAGGTCATCGAGGGAGCTTAATCTCTTTGAGAAGTTTCTCTCTGCAGGGTTTTTTCTCTAGTGCTGCCACTGAAAAGCTACACACATACTATAGTCTATCTAACACGCAGGCCACCAGTGGGGAAATGTACTGATTGTTTAGCAACTTCTACCTAAACTTCTAAGTGTCACTTACCGCTTGTATCTGTCATTTAAGCAACGGAGCGATGTGATCAAATACATGTTTAAATCATTTTTTTAATAAAGTAAAAGAGTACAGGAACACTAGCTATAAAGAAAAACACATATGTCCTTTTTATGACAGTAATATTCAAATGAAAGTGTCTAAAGGGCCGTCGACACCAACAATGATAACTGTAGCTATAATGACCAATATCTCTCCACTTAGTATAAATGACAACATCCGCATCGCAAACTATAACGACAACAACATGTGCAACGGTATTGTTGGGATCATTTTCAGAGCAATTTTCAGAACGAGAAAAAGTTACCAGCCTATCAAAAACCATGGAATTTTAGACATTAGTTATTCACATGAGGACAGCCTTATGTTATCGTCAGTCAGTGTGGATGGCAGTATCGTTATAGCTACAGTTATCTTTATAGTTATGTTCCAGGTGTGAACAGGCTTTAACAGTGTTTACCTGGGAGCTCCCTGGATTGTGAACATCTTGTCAGAATGTTGCTCTGCCAGTATATTCATCACTTCATATAACTTGTGGCATAGCTGGGATGAACGAAAGAAAGAAAATGTATATACAACAAGATATTCTGTCAGACAACAGTGACATAAGAAAACACAATAACAGACAGTGGTACCAGCATCTTGTCCCAGTGTATGCACTGAGCATATGATTGTGCACCCTTTTAACACAACTGAAATAACACTACTAAAGTAATTGGTGATGTCAACAACAGGAAACGCCCATTTCTGATTCTGCATTGCCCAACATGCCCAGCAGTAGGCATATTTGAGAGGAGAGCTTGTGTGCTAAAAAACAATCAAAGCTTAGTGATCACCCACCATTCTCTTTCTGACACTGACACCCATAGCTATGGATGACTGCTGCCTAACATGTCCCAATTCAGTCAAGGTAAGAGGATGAATGAGCAAGAACACACAGCACACAACACAACACTAACCCAAGAGAAGAAAGCAGAGAGCAGCACAACACAACACTAACCCACGAGAAGAGAGCAGAGAGCGGAGAGCACACAAAGGCTTGCTTGTAAGTAGAGTGGGAAGTAGAGTGTGTGCATATGGCACACAGATGTGCCTCCAAGCACAAAAAGAGAGCCACATGTGCATCTGTGTGTGTGTATTTGTGTGTGTGTGTGTGTGTATTTGTGTGTGTGTGTGTGTGTGTATAAGTATGTATATAACACACACACACACAATGTCCACACACAATGGTGTAATAAAGACATGTCTTTAAAAGACCTATTTCATTTCATTCCCTCCCCTCCCCACTCCCACGGTTGATCCAGAGGGGAAATGGCTTGACCAAAGGCCCAAATAGCCAGCTGCTCTTATGCCATGAGCAGAGAAGCTCCTTGAAGCCATTTGTTTCCTCGCACTGAGATGAATAACCCCAAAGCTGTACCCACTGAGCAGATATAAACACCACTCTATTAACGGTCTGCAGAATCCTAACATCATCATGCTGAATGTTAGCCATCATTCCCTCCCCTACCAGACATGAACTCACTCTTTCTCTAATAAAAGCTGTTTGACATGCCCTTACTGAGGTAGAAGCTAAATGTTAGACTCTGCTTTTACTAGCAATTTACACAAAAGTACAGGGTTGTGGAAAATATATAATAAATATGAATCAAATGAATATATAATGAATCAATCACTTAATCAATTAAAAAGTCAATTAAATCAACATTCACTAATGTGTATTATCACACATCATACTTTTCATTACGGTACCTGTCATATACAGTACCTGTTCAAAATTCACACCAACATGGGTCTGATGCAACCTAAAGAGTGAATGACATGCTGAGCAGCATCCAGTGGTGACACATGGATATGAGTCATCCAGCGCCCAGCTGTACAGAGAGGCTTGAGCTCAGTGAGGCTGCACATGAATGGACTACTGGGTAATTTGGCCAATTCTGATTGATTTGGGTTTGTCACACACACTGGCAGGAGGACACAGCCATATTAGGCCATAGCACAACTCATCATGCTAAGAAGCATTCAGCAGTAGACCTCATTTTTGTCACTTTTCACTTTATTTCATCACTTTGTCACTCATCGCTCATCTCTGTGCTCGGCTGATTACGCCTAAGTCAAGCTGTGCATCCATCCCATGGGCCTTTCAGACCCCGTCAAAAGAGCTCTATACACGAAAGAGAAATAGTAAGAGCAGCATACCACTGATATTTCTCTATGGAACTTGGCCTCCAAGTTGGTGACACTCTTGAACGTATTCACATAGAATCCAACTCGGCTGCAGGGTAGGAAAAAAAGAACACACACACACACACACACACACACACAAAGAACACATACACACACAAAGATGAGGACAAGCATCTGCTTCTTGTCTCTGTGATATGTAAATGAATACAACAGCTGTTGAATGACAGGTGCTTTGAAAATCATCGCCCTCTTTCACTTTACAGGCCATGCATGCTTTTCACCAGACAGCCAGGCACCACAGTACAAATGATAGAGAAGCTGTGTAAGAGTAGCAGCAAAACCATTTAAATACTGATAATAATGGCAATTAAATATTAAAAATAACTTGAAGGAAAAAATCTTCATCTGCCCACACAGCATTGCATGTAATTGCACATAATTACGCCTGCTACCAATTGTGCATGAGTGGCATTTCCTAGCAGCTGGGCAGTTGTATATGGCAGCCTCCCCAATGTGTGTCAGCATACTGAACATGATAGTCTCGTGAGGATGACTGTGTGGGAATGCCAACAAGGGACGGAAGCAGGCGGACATAAATAGACTCCAGCCGTCCCTCTTCTCCCAGCTGAGCTGAGGTCTGGCCTGCAGCGCAACCATCCGATTGGACAGATTATGCAACCAAAGCCCTATTCCTCTGGGCGGGCACGCAGACAAAATGCTGTCGCATACGGCTCTGCCTCAGTTATAAGATGCTGTTCACAGCACAGAAGCCTTTTTTCTGTCCCACATTCAATGCACACTTAGGAAGAATTTACAATGAGTCAGCTGATACCATCACACTGGTGAGAAGAGAAGGTTGGAAAATGGAAGTTCTACTGAACATTTGGGTTCATCAAATTCAACATGGAATTTTAAAATCTCAAACTACTGCAGGCCAGAATCTTGTGTTGAATGTACAGAACTCCTCTGCAGCAGGGCTGATATGGCAGTGAAGAAGCTGTCCAGCCAGAGTCCTTTTCTAGAACTAATGGTTTATTAAACAAGTCCAACACAGACACAAAGGTATCGCTTACCTGTCCCAGAGAGTTGGGAGCTCATCTTGCAGACCGACATTGAGATCATCAAACACCTTCTGTGCCTTTTTCAAGTCCTCCTCTGCCTGGATGACAAAATGAAGATCATCCACATCTATCCATCCACATCTATCTTTACATGGACTGCTAAGTAGACATAGTGCTAAACACAACGCTATTTCTCAGTGCATGGTCAACAATATTTCTTAGTACTTGCCATGCTAAATCCCAATCCATACCATGCCATGCATAAATGGATCTCCATTTTTCAAGACACTCACACTTTTATTTCTATTACAAATGATGAAGCATTTACTGTGTGTTCACACCAAGAGCTACTAAAGATGTAAACTCGCTTGATGTAATTCCCTTTCTATTGACAAAAGCAACAAGCTACAAAGTTTGGGCAACAAGGTGACTAAAATAAGTGAAAACTGCTCAGCTTTATGCAAATTAGCTATGACACGCTTTGGCAGTAAGTGATTTGGCAATGGTAACGTCATGCGAGATTACAGCGTCCAGAGTGAAAACTGATATTTTAGCAGAGATGCTTTATAAGCAATAAAAGCGGTATCAGTTGCACTTGTGACAGTGTGAACGCACAGTTAAAGCTACTGTTTGCACAGGTAGACAGTCTGACTGTACCTTCATGACTTTCCTCTCACTTCTCATATTGGATGCTTGCAAGGTCTCAAGATGGTGTCTGGCACTGTCGTAGTCAATAAGTTTTCTAGCCCTCTTTGATACACGCACCTGTAGAGGGAAAAGCACTGTGTTCATTTACATCTTGTATAATAATATTCCTCCAAAATATTCCCAATGTGGTTTCAGTACATAATTTGTATGAGACATGTATGCATCTGATGAAGCAATAAGGGTAACTCTGTGAAACAGCACCTTGAGGTCTGGAAACTGCACAAGGTAGTTCTCCAGTGCATTGATTGTGGAGTCCACAAGTCTCTGATGAAAATCCTCCCATAGCTCATCGCAGTTCTGCAAAAGACAATAACAGAATCATTCTTGTGAAGACCTCACATTTTTACAGTACAATTCTGCAATCCTATATAAACCTACAAATGAAGTCTTCTATTGTAGCGCAGTATGTGCCAAGTGCCAAGTATCAAGTGTCACTCCACACTGTGCTAACACCTAACAAATTCATTCTAGTGCATCTGTGCTGTTCTTAATTTGCAGATACCAAGCCAATCTGTGACGTTACTTCTCCAAAGGTTACATGACTCATGCAAGTGAAATATGTAGCAAATTGTGCTAAGAGAAGAGTACTTTGCCTTTGACAATGAGAGGGTGCCATGCATAAATGAAGCTCTGAGAGGAATGTTAGCACTCGGTGATCATTAGGGGAACAGATCATTAAAGGAAGAAAATGAGTCAAATCCTTGTTCATTGTAACATTGTTCAAATCAAACAAGCTAAAGTGGCTGGTCTCTTAAGGGTGACCTTCAAAACCCAAACAAGTGGGTTTGTGTATCCTCTAACCTTAAAGAAGTAACCTTTTAGAGCTACACAATCTGCAAGCCTGTCAAACATCACTGTCTCTGAACTTTATAAGTGCATAGCATTGTATATGGGATTGTACTGTGCTGCATTTGGGCTGTTGGTGTAGGCTTGCAAAGCACCTAACACCTTTGGAAGTAAAAGGCTACTCAGTCAGATGTCAAAGGATATTCCACCACGCTTTGTTTTATGGTCCATGTAAATACAAGTAGATTAAAGATGAGTGCTTGACAGTGCTGGCAGAGTTCACCAGAGTCAAACTAAGCAGCGGGAGCACTCTGTTCTTCCTCACTGTCTAAACCTGTAAATTATACTAAAAAATACAGGTGTCTGACTCATCCTGGGACAAGGGCTCTATATTCCTGGAAAACCGGCTGAGTTATTTTTATCTCACAGCCACAACAATTGAGTCAGACCTTGGGCTAAGCATACTGAATGAGCTGTCCAACACATCAGCACCTTGAAACCCTGTGCGCCTGAAACCCTGTGCGTGCGGTTGTGTCAAAGTGTTAAAGGATACAACATGATCAGTGACAAGATAATGACCGGTTGTCACTTGTTTGCCTCTGAGGTACTCTAGACAACTCTTTTCATGGTTATCCAGTTTCTGCATTCACTTTATTAAAAAACAACAACAAAAAAACAAGAAACAAATGACCAGCCAGATTTATTCCATAGTGCTATTCTTTAAGGTAGCATCTGGCCTAAAACAAGTAGAAATGGCTCTCTCACAGACCGATATACCGCTGACATTCTGTATTGTGATAAAAAGTTTCAGATGCATGCTATGCATTGTCAAGTTACAGTAATTATTTAATGGTTGACATATGAACGTGTGCTGCACAGTGGGCAGAATGCATGTTTAATGAGAACAATCTACAGACATGGAAGAACAGTTGAGTTTATGTCCAGTTTAAGAGCTTTTGGTGGTGCACAGCACTTAAGTCTGAAAGCTTAATATTGTTCATTTGTTTTCACAAATGTATTATATCTTAATAGGTTTTTACAAAAAATACCACTGATACAATTTTGAATCCATATCGCCCATCCCTAGCAATAACTGTCTTGTGATTGCACTTTACAGAGGCATGCCATGGTTCTGTTTCCTTCCTACCTTCCCAATGGTCATGACATCATCCTTCCCATGCCAGTCTGGCTCATAGACTTCATGGAGCGACTCTGTCAGATTCATGGAGGCCTGCTGCATGCCTAACACATGCAACAAAAGAGGGTCATCATAATCAATAATACATTTTATGTAATAATAATAGTGCATGCATGCATGTGAGAACATGTGTTTGTGTGTATATGTGTGTGTGTTTGTGTGTGTGCATGTGTGTGTGTGTGTGTGTGCATGTATGTGTGTGTGTGTGTGTGTGTGTGTGTGTGTGTTGTGTGTGTGTGTGTGTGTGTGTGTGTACTGCATTTGTCTTCTGTTGACTCACCTTTTACGGCGGCCAGATAAGCCTTCATCTCCCTCTGCAACCTGGAGCCCTCAGACTGTAGGATTAACAAATAGAGGCTCAGAAAAATCACACACACACACACACACACACACACACACACACACACACACACACACTGCACATTGACACACATACTCAACACGCATACACAGAAACACATGCACTCACTGACACACTCACACACACAAATGCACACCCTTGCATGTGCTCTCTCTCTCTCTCTCTCTCTCTCTCTCACAGACACACACACACACATACACACACACGCACTCAAATGCACACCCACACACCCATTTACACTAATGCACACACACACAGCTTACATACAGCTTACACGCTATATGTCTATGGTGTGGAAATAAGCCTACATTCAGAATCATTTCCTGACTAAAAGGCTCTGCTTCATTACACTGCATATACATTCTTACACACATACCATCATTTCAGCAATAATTTAGGCCTCAGCTTGTGAGCAGAACAAACAGAACTGCATCCGTCTCTACTCAACACCGTCTGTCCTTATCATGTGTTGAGATAAAGCACTGAGCCAGGCCACAGGGCTGCTGTCCATGGTGCTGATATAGCAGCTCTGCCTTCAGAGATGAACACTATGTTATCAGGGCCTTGTTTACAAATCATAAGCTCAGTCTGAGAGCTCATACATATTCTGGGTGCACTTCCATGTGACTGAATGGCTCTCATCTAAATGCACTGAGGGAGCAAGGTGTGCTGCTGCCGGAGCATGTATCCCCTAACCTGGAGACACTGAGCTCGGCCCGGCCTGGCCACAGCCTCATGTGACACTGCATATTCAGTCAGTTGGATTCTGGTGACACCTGGGTGGTTTGCCCAGCCAACGTCTTGTCTTCTAACAGCCAGCACTGCACAACTGCAAAGTTTGTCTTTGTTTGTCTCTTCCCTATTTTCCAACATACACAGGAAAGATGTAACAATAATCTGGAGTCAATCAACCCATAGCTATGTTGGTCAAGGTAGCCAAGCGCTGTCAGTAGAGATAAGAACGAGACAGTTTAGAATAATACATACTTTACAGTCAATCCCTTGTGCTATAGCTAGGGGTTATCCTACAGTAGCTAGCCTAGAACCAAGAGAATACGCACTTGGCTTGTGGCAGTCAGAAATGAGTCAGATGCTCTATTTGTGTTATCCTTCAGGGAACTCTGTGCTGCCACAGAGGCCAAACAACAGCCAAGCCTATCTACAATTACACAGCAGGATGCATACTTTTCAAGATTCAAGATGCACACTAAGAATGATTACATCAATTCTAAGAATGATGTAAACTGGGAATTAACATGGTCTCAGTACTCTTCACTGGGGAGTAATTAGAGTCTGGGCATAAACCTTACAGTAGGCTTAACATGTGGGATACATTGCTGGCTTCCCAGCACTGACAGACTGAGTCAGCATATATCCTATTCCTTCCCTCGTCTGGTTCAGTTGGCTTGGCAGCAGGCAAAATGCTCTCAGGGGCTACTGCACAGTCACTTGTTTGGAGGGAGGACAACACAAAACAATGCAGGACAATCGAGGACACAGAGCAGTGCATCTCTGAGACTGGACCAGCCTAAGAGAACCAGAACTACATAGAGAGAAAAAGAGAAGAGAAGAGAAAAGAAGAGAAGAGAAGAGGAGAGGAAAGAAGAGAAGAGAAGAGAAGAGAAGAGAAGAAAAGAGGGGAGCAGAGGAGAGAACAGAGGAGAGGAGAAGAAAAGAGAAGAGGAGAGGAGAGAACAGAAGAGAAAAAAAGAGGAGAGAAAAGAGAAGAGAACAGAAGAGAACAGAACAGAACAGAGGCTGTTTCTGTGCATGTCCAGGCGTCCTGGGGCGTGAGACACTTTAATCAGGATTAGAGGGGGCAGGTGCAAAGGTGGGATTAGGCTACACTGTTTTCTCCAGGAAAATCACAGCACTTCATGAAAGGTACTTTCTCTGTTCTCCATGCACTGTACATCAATTGTTTCTCAAAGAGCCTTATATGAGCCAGAGTAATTCAACAGCTGTGTCAGATGCATTGAGTTAGGTGCTACACATGAGCCTGAATATGGACTAAGAAAACCTATTGAATGTGCTTGTCTTGGTTAGCTCCTTTTTGTTTGCCTGCAATGTGAGCTCCATGGCTAGATAAAGGCAGCATTTCATCATATCTTCTTCAAGTCCCCTCGGGGGTTTAATCTAATCTGTGCATGTTCTTTGGAGTTCTAGTGGTACTACTAATGTAACACCAATAGTGTTGTTGTCAGGACACAGGCATGCATATGGAAAAGAATATTGTCTATAGCTCTGACATTGTGATTCAGATGCAGGGTTGCCACCTCTGGAATGGGTATGATCTAGTGGGTGAGATATCATGAGCCAGAGTATTCACTGAACACTCTGAACACATTGATCTCTACCTGGCCTTATTGCAACAGCTCAAGCTGCAGTGACTATGTTGACTGTATGTCAGTATAATACAGGTCTATGTACTGTGGTTCTATTGTACGAACCGGCACAAGGAGATGGGGAATATGTGAGCATATAAGGAGAAGACACCATTTACTGTCTTCTAACTGTGTGTTTCAGCCATCTTCAAACACCCTTCCTGAATACACAAAAAGGTGGTGTATTGAATCAGTATCTGATAACATACAATATGTTGCTGTACAATATGGGTCTTACCTCCTGTCTCTTGAAGTTCTGCACAGTCTGTTCAAACTGCTCATCTTTCGTCTCATCAGCCTTACCCAACTTCTGCAGCACCTGAAATAAAAAGAAAAGACAAGCATCACAAGAGAGTTACCACATGCAAGGTGTGCACACCCAGCCCAGTGCTGTCGCCTTCACAAAAATCCCCTAAAGGGAACATCCTTTTAGACTGGAGTGATGGGTTGGGAGGGTTGGCTTGATGGGTTAAATCAAATCATGACAAACATGATTTACAAAAATAAACAATGCAAACAAAGGGGATACATAATACAGAGAGGACAGATCCTCTTAAAGGGTCCTTCTTTAAAAGCAGATAACCACCCAGCCAATCCCACTCAAGAACAAAGAGGCACCCCATGCCCCTAGACTGTTATGAACCAATCTACAATGAGGTCACTGGCCACTAATACAATATTAAAATCAGTGAAACTGAGTAGATTCCCCTGGATCACAAAGCTCTAGACAGTTTGGATGTTTTCCTCCAAAAGCTATGTGAAGTGAAGTCAGTAACACTGCTTAGACATATCATACACAATAATAGAGGGAAGGCCTAGATTCTCAGCGAAGCTGCATTAAAACCCATGAGCTTAGCGGCAACCAATCCTGCTACACATCTGATGATGTCATCCCTCTGCTCCCGTGTGAGCAAATGACAGAGGCACAGGGTCTAAGGGAGACCAAGACACAGCCATACAGAGAGAGAGAGAGGTTGTAAGTAAGCCTGTGAGCGTAGCATGTGAGTAGTGTGGGAAGAGTGAGAGAGTGAGTGAGTGACAGAGAGAGAGAGAGAGACAGGCAGAGGAAGGAGGAGGAATGTAGTCTAGCACATCATCAGCCCATAGCCAAAGTGATGACACAGCACTCACGTCACATGACTCGCCCACTTTTCATCACAAGAGTAGCACATGGAAATGGCGGGCCAAAACCACACGCCACAAGACCTTTGGCCCACACAGCAGGAATTCCTTTTAGTCATTACAGCAGTCATTAAGGCCTACTGACACAAACATCAATGGTGTAGTTGTGTTCCTAATGAAAGCATGCTGAATTAAAAATGTTAGCTGGCTGATTCTAGCGCTGTGGATGATTGTTGAGTCACTGGGTTTGTACAGCTGTGAGCTGGACAGGAGTGTCCTCAGACCTGAGCTTCCCTTACACACCTACTCTGTGCCACTGCTTCAGGACAAGTGTTTGGTCCAAAAATTTGGGTCAAACACGGTCAAAAGTAGATGCTGAACACACAGTGAAAGCATCTCCTCATATTTAAGAGTATGAGTCATAAACAGCCCCATAGCCAAAAACACAAGGTGATTTTGCAGCAAACATGACAGTGTGGACAACTAATGCACAAGCGATCCAACAACAGGGCTATTCTTTTCTGTTGTTGGTGGTAAAAACTATAAGACATTTGCAAACGATATAACATGTTTGGTGAGAATAATGACTGGTTAGGTGGCAAAACAATGTGTGTATCAGCTTCCCTCAGACCCGCTGTACTTCTGACATTTCTGCAAGCTCACCTACTTGACGGACTGAAATTACAGCTTCCCATTTTGGCAATGTGTACTGGTGCGTGTGTTTCTGTGGAGGACTATGTAATGATTTTATAAGGTTGCATTGGTAAAGTTGATGCCAGTGGTAACACTGAGCCCTGGTTTAATCTTACACGGTGTTATGGGCCACATCCGAGTCTAAATGGCTCCATTAGGTTAATAATTACATGCTATAGAGGCAATACTGGGATTTGAACTTGTAACTCCTTTGTGCAATGTTACTGTCATCCCCCAATATAAACTGCAATATTATCGCCCAGAGTGCTTGAACCAGAACACCAACGGGTGCAAGAAGGCCCAGGGAAATCTGCAATTCTGGCAACTGAAGACAAAACAGATAAAGCACATATCTATATTTTGTTGTTCCACACAGTCAGATGCTTGGAATAGCTGCTGTTGAATTTTACCATTTACCTGGTTCATGTGTGCCATGAATTGACCAGTCAGTAGGATTATTGTAAAAATCTTCACTGCCATGTCCATCTGAAGAGATGGACCATAGCACTGGTTTGGCATTGCATGGTATAGATGTGGACACGATTTCCAGTTTGGACATGCAACCGAGCTCACGCAACCAGTACATAAAATATTAATGTATTTTGGCAAAGCGGCCTCGACCCTCAAAAAAAGGTGAATCTAAAGTAAGGTCTGATTAAATCTACTATTCCACACCACCCTCGTGTACCTAAAAACACATTTGCCATACAGGACATGTCCTCTTTCATTGCTCTTTCAAAAGTGGGAATGTTTAGAGAAAACTTACACCACTGAGGCAGCAGGCTTACTCCACTCTAAGTCTTTAATTATGTATGGTGCTGTTCATCTGCATTGAAAAACACTCTCCGCCTGCCAGGGGATGAATGAATGAAATTGCCTAATGTCCTGACATTGATGGTTCCCATCATTATTGTTATCCAGCATATTATGTTATATTAGCTATAAATAAACCACACGTGTTCATGCCCTGGACATGTTGCAAATGTGGTTTTATCACAGAGCAGTGGGGCGTAAAGGATCTTGTTGCAGGTTCCCTGTGATCTACTCTGCTCATGTTGCCGTCACTCTCTACCAGACACTACACCTTACCAATGACTAAGGTCGACAGACTTTCTTAATGAGCCCTGTTTCTGTTAGTCCTATGGTGCTGCATTGCAATCATCATGAAATGAAAGATATTTGTAATAACGCTACATGGTTATATTTTCGGTCATTCTGAACGAGCAATTCTACGCATAGCCTATTCAGAAAAAATATCACAACAATCACTTGGCCAACCAATAATCACAATCTGATGTCACAACCTCAGAAATACGCTAACCGGCAATTCTTTGCAAACAGTGAATTTCGCTGTAGGCCTAGGCCTACCAGGTGTTCAAAACACGCACGCGTCGCAGTAAGCACTGATCTTCACTCTCGCTTCATTAGACGACTGTGGCTATTCGACAGCTTGGATATTAAAAGAAAAGCAATCCTCTTAGTGCCGCCTATAACGTGTCGAAGAACGCCATGTGCACAGTGTTTACCAATAGGAGTACAATTTACTGATGATAAATGTGTATAGGCCTACTTAAAACAACAAATTCAACGTAGGTTCCATTGCAGTCTTTGCTATGTAGGCTACTAAAATACAGGTATATGCATATCCAGTACAGACCTGCCAATGCCAGTCCCATGGGTTTGAATGACAGGACTGCTATTTTACGCATGATATAAATAGGGCTGTGTCAATCTGTCTTTGGCATTTTTGAATAGATTTTGCCAAAATTTCAAGCGGACCTAGGAATTTCAACCGTTGACCTATTTATAGAAGCTGGTTTTAAATAGAGGAGATTGTCGGACGTATTATCTCTACAACCGAAGTCGGTTAACTCAGGCGTTTAGCCTACTCTGACGGATGAGCATAGTGGCTCCCATCGGAAGTCCACCCCCGCTATCATTCGTACCGCAGAGAGGGCATCCCCCACCTCCCCTTCCACTGACCTTGCAGGAAAATTATTGCTTCGTATAAATTCCAGGTAGAACTGCCAACCTCACCGAGCAAATGACAGCATAGGAGGACCTGCGTCCTGAGAACGTAGAATTACCAACACTACCGGTAACATTTCAAGGGTGTCGTTAATCGTGTTGTAGTAATAGCCTTTTGGAGCTGCAGAAATGACTTTCATCCCTGCGCGTAAACAATAAGTAGCCTAAAGTTCTACAATTGTACCAGCTGGCATTATGAGTTCGTCGCCCTCGCTTTATAACATTCACCTAACACAAGCGTGTTAAGTGGAAATGCTGCCTTGAAGTAGCCTGAGCTACACAGTCCTGTCGCTTCGACATGGCAGTGGGTGATATTGTTGCCTGACGCTGAGGCTGTCACCAATAACGCATTTGGCTATACATCGTTGTGGCTAAACAATATCGACGAGAATACACTGTACATACAAAAACACAATTATATTAACCATGAATTAATACCAAATGCTAACAGAAGGGGGACAAATTCTGCCTCCTTCATCCGTGAATCTAGGCTCCTCTTCCTATAGCCAGCAGCATCGAGAAGCCTGAGCATCTTCTGGACAGCTACTCTGCGAATGTAAATCTAGAAACGGCAAAGACAAACATGTCTTGACAAAAACACTTTGCTATGTGATCGTGCGTAAAAACACGGATAGTTTCATACCTTTTCCTGGGCTCGATTGAGCCGTTTCTGGACGTTTTTGGCGAAAATGCCCGTTTTAATTTCGGCCATGGCTGGTACTGAAATTGAAAGGGACGCTTCAGCACCAACAGATCCGCTCAGTCGGAGCAAGAGGGGGAGGAGTAGACTCGCTCTTAAAGCCACAGCTCAAACGAACGAGCAGATAGTGTCGAATCACCTTTGCCATTTATTAACGAACTAGTCTTTAATGTTATCTTTGATTTGCTTGAACGAAATTCAGCTCTTATTTAGAATTTCCATGGTTGCGTTAACATTAGCCCCTGATCCTTATCAGTGTGGATAGCCTGTCTCATATTATGTCACAATGGGAAGGCCCACTGGTTCTTATACGTCGGTCAGCGCACTTACAGTGGGGTGGGGTGGCTATATATCTGATTTGGCTTTACATTTTAATTTTGGAGAGCATTATATCTTGATTCTACGAGGTCTAAGGAATAAAACATGTCTCAATTTTTTCTTGTAGTTTTTAGTGCATGGCAAAAGGTGAAATTTGGAATCATTTACATAGTTTTTCTGCTTGGCCCCCGGTCATTGAAACATTTTGTCCAATAAGAGGACTAATGTTTGTTAGCAGAACATTAAATTGAGGATTATGGACTCTGAAAACATAGGGCACTCGTTTGTCCATGAGAGAATACAGTACTAGTACTGTACAGTGCAAGTGATCAGAATAGTGCAGAATGGCACAGGAACTGTCCCAAACAGCAAAGGGCAATTGGGCCAGATATTGGCGCAGAATCACTAAAAGAGTCTGCTTCGGGTCAAAACTTTCCAGCTTCCCAATACTGGCCTTGACATTAAGTACATTTCTTCCACTAAAGGAGGGGAGACACAATCACTCACAGAACACACAACTTGAGTATGTCAGTCCGTGGTAATTGAGCAAGTAACTAATTACACATTGAGCTTAGAAAAATTTCTGAATTAAGGTTGCAAAGTCTTTATATTTTGGTAACGGACTTCTTGGTTACCCTTACTATACTAATCATCTAATAGCCTACACATTCTTATTCTTCTAATCATGTTATTTTCAACACAACTGATTTTGGTAAATCATTCAGTCTTACATACATTTTGAGAAACTGCACTAAACAGTAAAGAAAAATGTATTTAATCTTAGAAGTTTGAAGTCATATTTCCCTTGGCCTTGAGGCAACTCCCCAACATCTCAGGTCATCTTCCAGCTGATTTGCCAGTGCCAATGAAATGCCACCTGTGCTGGTTTGCACTGCTGCACCAGATCAGATCTAAGCCTTCCTGGCAGAGGTTTCAGACATGTATAGTTCAAAGCTGGTGCAGATGTGCATAGTGAGTGTGACTGCTAAGCAAATTTGAGAACAGATTTGGCACAATAGTAAAAAAGCTGTCTGTGAATGAACTACTTCTTTTAAATTTGTATTTTGTTGTTGTTTATATAGGATCAGAGTGCACCCCACCCCCTCACACCTCTCAATTTTTTTTGAAGCTCTAGAAATGCTCAATGTGAATTCAAATATTAACATTAAAATTTTGAGAGATGCACTACCTGTTTCAGTCCATTGAATATATGCCTATTGAAAATCATGTGTTTCAAAGCCATTTAATTCCATTGAAATATATCATAAAACTATGCATAATCCATGAGATGGAGATCATAGGCTTTCAGAAAACATGTAGTTTGTGTAATCTGTGTATGTACTTTCGGTTCATTCTTGATTTACAAATCTTTAACATAGGCCCTATATGGACAGATGATGCACTTTTGGAAAATGCTGGTTAAACAGCAAAAACTATACATTCTCTTAAGCACATACTGTGTAGAGTGATTTAACATGCACTGAGACATGCCCCAACTTCCTCCATCCCATGAACTATGCATAGCTTTCTACTGTATTTCAATAGAATTAAAAGGCTTTGAAAACCAATGATTTTCAATTGACATACACTCATGGGGCTTAAACATCTCCAAATTTCAAACATTCAAATTCATATTCAGCATGGCTAGAGCTTTCAAAAAAGGATGTCTTGTTGAAAAATTCGTTAAAAAGTCGTTAAAAAAAACGATTTAGTTTTTTTTTTTAACCCAGTGTTATGTTCTCTTTTAAACTGTGTTTTACAAAATGCTTCGATAAAAGAAATAATAAAATATTTAAAAAATGATTATAAAACCAATTGGAATCCCAGGAAAATACACAGTACACAGTCCAATCCAGTCCAGCATATATAGATCCAGGTCAGTCCAAGCATTCTCTTTGGTCTACAAAGTTGATTGCTCTTATAATTTCCAAACTAAGAATGCTATTTTATGCTGTGGTTCATATTGTTCATGTTGTAAAAAATACCACCATTGCCCAGTGTCAATCATGGATCAATTGTGTAGACCTATTAGATCACTTAAGCTGAAGAGGTGAAGAGAGTTGGTTGGTCCTTCAGCACCAATTGAAAATTTCCCATGCAGTATAATTGTCTGATGGTGCAGGTGCAGACAAAAGGCCTAAATTATTGACTGAAATAAGCAGCAATAATGGGTCGATGGATAGATAGACAGACAGATAGATAGATAGATAGATAGATACATACATACATACATACATACATACATACATACATACATACACAACACCAACTATCTCTCTGTACTAAATATCTACTGTTCAAGTACTATATTATTACCACCCACAAGTTCAAGTGTTCCAAGTTCAAGTGTTCTTTTCCAGCTTATTGCGGCAGTGTGCTGGTGGGGAAGAATTATATGTGATTTAAAGACAACACCTTATGTCCATACCAAATACATTTAACTTCTTAGGCCTATATGTCTTTTCAACTGCATATAATTCCCTTGAAATGTCTTATGTTGATCCTGATGTCCGTGCTAATTACAGACCCATATCTAACCTCCCATTTGTTTCAAAAATACTTGAGAAAATAGTGTCTAAGCAAATCTGTAGCTTCTTAAATGACAATAATATCCAGGAAACCTTCCAGTCAGGCTTTAGAACTAATCATAGCACAGAATCAGCCCTAGTTAAAGTCTTCAATGACCTCCTTATCGTATCTGATAATGGATATATATCAATATTAATCCTATTGGATCTTAGTGCTGCCTTTGACACTATTGACCATGGTATCCTTCTACACAGGCTTGAACACATGATAGGCATCAAAGACACTGCATTAGCCTGGTTCAAATCATACCTCTCTGGTCGCTACCAGTTTGTACACGCTCATAATGAGTCATCAACCCATACCAAAGTAAAGTTTTGTGTACCCCAAGGCTCAGTGCTAGGTCCCCTGCTGTTCTCCCTGTACATGTTACCTTTAGGATCTGTTATAAGGAAACATGGTATTACTTTCCACTCCTATGCTGATGATACCCAGCTTTACCTTTCTATGAAGCCTAATAAGCCTAAATATGTATCAGGCACAGACACTACATGACTCAGTTTGCAAATTAACAAGGGTTTATTTACAATGGAGAACGAACGGGGCACAACGAAAGTCACGTCAGTTACAAATAACTGAGGCAGGGAGTAAAACTATAACACACAGAAGATACTGGATATAACTAACACACAAAAGATATCATCAATTAAACCAAGGTATGAACTAGGGTGAATGGAGAAACAAGGGAACAAACGATACCAGCGGGAATGTCCAGGGACGTGGGGCGCAAGGCACAGAGAGTTCGTCGGAGACAGAGAACAACACGACTGACATAGAACAGATCCTAAGGTGGATTGACGAGGCCAGACGTCAGGGAATCAGGGAGACACCAGGAAGTGGCTGGAAGCGGGGAAACGAACTGTGAGTTTGTGAGGCAGAGTGAGGGGGCGTGGTTGTGGCCAGATCTGATGCAGACCTGACAATATGCCAATGACTAAACTTGATGCATGTCTCCTAGACATCAAAACCTGGATGACTAATAATTTCCTTTGTTTAAATTCTGATAAAACTGAAGTTATGATGATTGGCCCTAAACAGCTGACCAACACTCTACCCCATCACCACAACTTACTCAGTGGCCTGTCACTGTCATGTAACGCAAAAGTTAAAGACCTCGGGGTAATTATTGACCAGGACCTCTTTCTAAATAGTCATGTAAAACACATTTCAAAAACATCTTTTTTCCACCTACGAAATATTGCTAAGGTTAGAAAGTTCCTATCCTTTGAGGATGCTGAAAAATGAATACACGCATTTATTACTTCCAGGCTCGATTATTGCAATGCTCTGTTCTCTGGGTGTAGTAATACCTGCATCAAAAACCTACAACTAATACAAAATGCTGCGGCCCGAACACTCACCAGGACTAAAAAATATGCTTGCTTCCCTACATTGGCTCCCTATTAAAAGTCGAATTTTAAAATACTCCTCCTAACCTACAAAACCCTCAAGGGCGATGCACCAACATATATTAAAGACTTACTTGTCCCTTACCACCCTCCTAGAACCCTAAGATCCCAAAATGCTGGTCTCCTTGTAATCCCAAGAATATCAAAATCTACAATAGGAGGAAGAGCCTTTTATTACCGTGCACCCCTCCTGTGGAATAATCTCCCCCCCCACATTCGACAAGCGGACACTCTCAATACCTTTAAGTCTAGACTTAAAACCTTCCTCTTTACTGTTTCCCATAGTTAGGGATGGTGCATGGCAAATCATCACTTCTCATGGGTCTTTTGGGAGGGACTGCCTCTGCTGTTGCCCCCAGTTGCGAGGCATGGCGGCCACTGACCATCCCTGCAGTGGTGCTGGGTTACCATGCATTATACCTTAGTTATGCTGCTATAGCCTAGTGCCGCCACACAACCTTCACGTGTCATGCCGTACAACTCTCTCTCTCTCAATATTTATATATATATATTGATACACGTATATGTATGCCCAAATTACACATTTGCTTTCTGATGTGTGAGCCTGGCCTAATTCACTGTTTTCCTCTGTCCACAATTTATCTTTGCTGAGTGTCATCCCTGCCTCATTCCGGCAGACTCTTCTCACCCTCCCCTCCTGAGTGGACTACAACCAACACTACGGGGAGGCCCATGTCAGGACCGACTCCCCATCACAGAGGACCTTCCTGACGCCGATGCTGGGCCCGAATCCCCTTCCTGAGGCTTTGTGATTGACCCCCTCTCACAATGGCGCTGTCATATGGACCCTTACTGTTACCCCCATGACCCATCTCACTCCTTTGAGTTTGTCACTATGCCTGGCCGCTGCTACATTGTCCAGCCATAATTCCTGATAACCACTTATAGACTAACTACCATGTAATGTAAAAGTGGGATAATACTCCATTATGAACTATTATGAACCTTAGCTAAAACCATAGGCAATTTATAGTCTGTCATGGTTACTACTGATTGTAATTTTTCTCCGTGACCCCTGGCAGTTGGGTTAGCCCGAGTCGTGGATCTGCCCAAGGTTTCTTCCTAGATTAACTGAACATAAGGGAGTTTTTCCTTGCCCCTGTTGCTCTTGGGTGCTCCTTCTGTGAAGCGCCACGAGACAATACTATTGTAAAAGGCGCTGTATAAATAAAACTGAATTGAATTGAATTATGGGCACATACAGCTCTGCCTACTTAGGGCCTAAACGTGTGACTGCCTGTCCTGTGCCTGCGGTGTGAACCATATGAACTCACTTAAACTACTTTCAGCAACTGAAATGCTTTAAGTTGACCACACCTTAAACTGCAAAACATGAGTAATAAAAATGACTGAAGTAAAAATGATATTTACATTTTTTGTAGAACCAAGCAATGCAATCTATTCAAAACAAGATGAGAGATATATTTGAATTGTCATCAATTGTCATAGATCTATCTAGCTTTTCAGTGTGTAGGATTGGTTATTGTATTCACAAATTTGCTCTTGTGTATGTTCAGACTCAATGGCTGTGTAATTCAGTTGGTTTGTGTGTGCAGCATTTTGGAGGGTAGTGTCTTTAAATTGCAAGTACGAGACCTTATCAGTGATTTCTGTGTGTAAAGTTTGAAAATTTGTGCAGCAGTCCTTGAGCAGACACCTAAATTTGGCCCGTCAGTATCACTCAAGGGCAGTGAGTTTCGTTGTGTTTTTTGGCAAGGGTTTCCACCCTGGAGTTACAAAATATGTGATAGCATTGCATTTAGGGATGCTATTGTGTATTATCAGCCTTTTTATGTCAATTATAATATCTATGGAGGGTTTTATTACAGGTGAAAAGGGTAAAAAAAAATAACTAATAGATATCCACACAAAACTTCCTCTGTTGATTGTTTACATTAAGGCAACACATTTGTTTGTTTTGTTTTCTGAATTGTCATGTGTACTTATGTAAATGAGGCATCATACACTTCAATATATGCAATAATTATCTGAATTTTGGTCTGTATTGTAAGGGTAAACAAGTTAAACAGCATAATCTATATATTTTCTATGTGATTTAAACACGCACTGAGACAAGCCCCACCTTCTTCCACTCCATGGACGATGCACAGTCCTCTATATAGTTTCCTAGGTAGAGCATCTCATTGCCAGACTTTTCACAAAAAGTTTGCAAAATCATTGCATATTTCAGTGGATAATGGCTCATCCACATGTAATGTATGCTAATGTAAATAATCATTTGAGGAAGTTTTGAGGGGATATCTACTTGTTAAAATTTTTGTTAAAATTTCATAATATATCCTTCCATAGGCTTATAATGGACATAAAGAGGGTGACAACAGACACAAAGCTACCACCAATGCAATGCTATCATTTATGTTCTAACTCTAGGTTGGTATACCATTCCAAAAATCACTTTATGCCTTACCTCTCAGAGATGGTCCCAACCAACCCTCTCACGGCTCAAGGACTATGGTGATTTGCAAATCACTGTCTGTAGAGTTATGCGAAAAATGTGAAGCAGACTTTCCGCGTAATACTGTGCAAATGTGCAAAGGTGTATTGCTCCTTGAGAGTAAACAATCGTTAAAAACTGAATTAGGCCGCATAACATTAACACTACGGATATTAGAATAAAAGGAAAGACATGAGTGTTGCTGCCATCTAGTGGATATAAATGGCTATTCCAAGGCCTGATCACAATTTGTAGGGTCAGATACCATGGTGGGTTATTTCAGTCATATTCTATTTTAGGTGCCTTGTTCCAAGCAGTCCTTGGAATATGGTATACACATATTCAGAGTGACCTGAAGCAATCAGAGCAAAAAGATCAGACGCAATCATCATAGGTGGTCTGAAAATGGACACAAGTGGTGTGAAGTCTCTCCTGTAGCCAAACAGAACAGGTGGCAGAAAATGGGTAACTGCTGCAGTGTCCAGCCTGAAAATAACCACGTGAACAACACGGTTTTCCTGAAAGAAAAGGCAAAGAACCCTGGAGCAATCGCACAGAGTGATGGCACACCTCGGGCAGCGACTATCGAGGGAAACCAGAGAAATCCAATGCCTAGAAATGGCTCACCGAGAAGAACAGTGAAAGGGTAAATAATAAAAGACTGCTTATCAATGCACAATATGTCAGTTTACGTAGTTTACGTTCAACTAACTTCACCCACTGATATAGGCTAACACTACTTATTTGCTGAACTAGCTCACTCCGTGCCCAGTGTTAAACAACATTTCCCAGAATCCGTCAGATCCAGGAAGTGTTAAAATCATACATTCTCTGGGATTTAGTAGACTAACGTTAGGTGGATTAGATCTTGTAGACTGTATTTTTCACGACCATCTTTGCATAAATTACAGAAGATGCATTTGCATGGTAAGACGAACACCTCGATTCTCCCTGTAGTTGCTCTACACAGTCAAATGGCTAGTTAACTTTATCAATCTAGCTTGATAGCTGCGTAGCCTGCTGTGTTTATGCTACAAGGGCAGTCTGCTGAGCAGATGACAACATGCTGATAAAATAGCACAGTGTTACTTGTCAAATTATTACAGATATATGCAGAGAAAGCAGTATTAAAGTATGTATAAATTTAATGAGCTGTATTTGATTTGTGTGTAATGACGTTAGCTCTTTTGTTAAGTGAGCATGTAACCTGAGGTGAGTAGGCTGTAACGATTTGCCTCTGGTGACAGCGCTGTCCCTTGGAATGAGGTCCATCTGGTGTCCGTGAAGACTACTATGCCAGCGGTTTATCAGGATCCAGATGGTAGAGGAGATTCTGTCAAACAAGATAATCGCAAAAAGTCAACACCATCAGACCTGCCTTCTACTTCTTCCTCAGACTGTCAGGCTAAAAGGGCTAAAATACAAGAGTGTGACCGGTATACTACTAACACAGGACACAGCCCAGTGTATACATGTGCATAAACGTGTAACCTGTAAACGAGGTTTTTTTTTTCTACCTTCCAGAGTTACAGTCCAACTCTTTGTTTTGATCTATTGTTTAAGATTTGGAAATGACTCCAACGTGATCTGTTTGCCACTGAAAGAGGGAATTGCTGTAGAAAACTGTAAAGAGACTGCTGAACCAAATAATGAAAACCTGCCTAGACTGCCGAGAAGCATGGACACCCCTGCGCTGCTGTCAACATCTCAGGGCAAAGCTGCTGATCAGATAGGCTCAGAAGAACAGGACACAAACATACTGAAGGTTCCTGGCAGCTCCATAATGGCTGAAAATGCGGACAGGTATTCCCAAAACATTTTACAGTACTTCAATATGATCTGTGATCAGACTAATTTTTAAACTGCTTTTTTGACTCATATTTCAAATGTTGTTTTCCAGTGAAGAAGACCTGTATAGGGGCGAGGATGAAATTGAGAAGGAGCGGAATGCAAAAGACAGCACATGTTCTGGCAGTCTGGCAGAGTGTGGGTGAAGCCGTTTCATAGCCTTCTAAAGCTCTGCTCTCTGCTCAGCTCTCACTCTCACTTTTACCTTTCAAAACGTCTCTATATGACCCCAGTTTTTGTCACTAGTTCACAAACTCAATGAACGGTACATGACCTGAAGTCATGTTTTGTAGTGTCCAACAGCCACAAGAGATGGATTTACTTAAATGTAAAACAATATACTGTACCTAGGTCAGCTATCCTGGCACGCCTTCCTATGCACTTCCGCTTGATTATCATCTCCACTACAGTAGGGTTACCAACTCTCACACGTCTGGTATGACTCTCACGCATTCAGCATCAGTCTTACGCTCTCACTCTCACTGGTTGGACTGGTTGATCCATGTAATTTCTGCATTACTTACTGCTACATATCTAATATCCATGAAGAGATCTAGATAAAAGTTTGACTAAATGTAAGCACAAAAGAAATTGTGACTGAATAATGAGTGACAAGGTAAACTCGACAATGAATATGATGCTAAGATAAACTTAACTTGTGGGAGTGGCAGTGAGTTTAGTAGGTTGGTGCATATGAATAGACTATCATTTCTAGATTACTTTCTACATAAGCCTATTCATTTCAAAGAGATCTTTAAGTTTGACTAAATGAGTGGTCTGAAGCTCTCTCCTTAGCTGCAACCTAATAAAATGCAGCAGAATGCAGGAAAGGACATCTACTTTTTTCAAAATGTTATGGGGGAGGGCACCCAGACCCCCCACCCCCCCACCATGCAGATATTGCTGTGAAACAATGAACCAATTACATGATAAAACTAAAACTGCCAAAAGGGTTCAGGTAGACTACAGGACACACATTAAAAAAAATTTAAATGACCTGACCAAAGTTGGCAGCCCTGCTACAGTGCTAGTCTGGATTGATTTGATTCCATTGAGCTGGTTGTCTCCAGTGGCATTTTTACCACAGCCAATCAGCAAACAGAGGGAGGAGTTGTGAACACTGAGCTAGAATGCTATCAGTCAAGGCAGGCTATCGGTCAAAGGCTGATCTAGTCGTTTTAAGCCTCAACAGAGTCCATGTCTCCAGTAAGCAGTCGTACCTACTGAATGGCCAGACCCTGTTAGCTACCCTGGTTTTATAAAACTAATAGTGCTAACAAAGACTGAACCCCCTACCTGTTAGTGTCATCCTTGCTGTGAATTGGTGAAGAGTCTATTTTCTTTTTCTTTTTACCAGTGGCTTCAGAGGGTCAGTGCAGTGTGGAAGGTCCAGTCGAGCTTCTGACGTATAGTCAGAGAGAGTGGAGGGGTAACACCACCAAAAGTGTCCTTATCAGAAAGGTTAGTCTTCAGAAAGGCTGCTGCTCGATAATTATCTTTTGAAAAACACAATTTAGCTGCTGCCTGCATGTGAGTTAATCCTATGTGTACACTTAAATAATTAAGTCTTAATAAATAGCAATTATTTATTTATTTATTTATTTATTTTAAATTGCATCATCAGCACTACATAAATCTTACCAGGTAATTTCTTTATGTTAAGTGAAGACATTCTAATGGGGACACCTTGCTTTTTTCATTTGCATCTTAGGGTTATGGAGAGATATCCTCAGAGTTTGATCACCTCCGCAGGGTGAGGGGGGACAACTACTGTGCACTACGAGCCACTCTCTTTCAGCTTTTCACTCAGTCCATTCAGCTTCCAAGCTGTATCGCAGATCATGATGTCAGCCAGGTGTGTGTATATGTGTGTGTATATGTGTATTATTTGTAATGACAGTGTTAGTACACTGTTAGTATGGAACTACTTTTTTCTTGCACAGTGGCCAAAAGAGCTTCCGTCAGTGAAGGATCTGGTGGATGAGTGGAGATTTCCCTTTGATAGCCTCAGCAGCACCAAGGGAGGCGTGGAACAACTGGGCCATTATCTACAGCTCTTGAAGAAACGGGTCAGTGCTTTAGCTATCATGCACTAGTCACATTCCACCATGAAATCAAATAACTGATCTGCATAGCGCATAAGTGCTTGGTATGCAGATGGCAGCAGCATCTGGGCACCCTTTATTGGGATTGTAGAAAAATGGCCTCGTCATTATCTAGTTCTGTTGTCACTTTTATAATGATTTTGTTTTTTATGGTCTGGTCATTGATATACTTAGTGCCTGCAATACAGGGCATGAGTACAGCTAAGCCACTAAATTAGAATCACCAGCGATTCATTGTTGCAGCAATAAAGATTTACTTGTTTGTTCTTTTTAAGTTCAATTCATGCAGAATATAGCATGTTGTTGCTATTGTTTTGCGTTTTCTGTGTAGTGTAATGTGATTGGACTGTAATTGGCTATTGTAGGTTGTGCGATACCAAGAGCTGAAGTCATAGATAAACCTGTGTTTCTGTAGTAGGGTTATGTACTCTTGTGTAATTGTTATTTCAAGTAATACATTTAAGCTGTGTTTTAGGCTGTTATTTTTTTAGTAATGTAGTTTCTTGTAATCTGTACGTTGCTTTGGACAAAGCTGCCAGCTAAGTACTATAAACAAACAAACATATAAACATATAAACAGCTATAACATAAAGTATCTTTCTTCCTCCACAGTGGCAGGATGCTGTGGAGGCCCATGGGGCGAGGGAGCGGGAGGCTGTCTGCCAGCAGGTCTTCCAGGGTGGGGAGGAGGAGTACGGGCTCCTGGAGGCCCTCAAGTTCCTCATGCTGCGGACCGCTGTAGAGCTGCACAGTGCCAGCGAGCGCGGTGAAAGCGTGCCCGAATTCTGCTGGCTGCTGTTTGCCAGGGACTCCTCCCACTGCCCCAGGACCCTTCTGACCAACCACCTGCTGCATGTGGGCTCCAGTGGAGGGCTAGAGCAGGTCAGAGTACCACTGGGTGCTACACATTAAATTCCACATGCAAGATAGAAAGCTGACAACTTTCCTCAGCATAAGGAAAACATATATAAATGTAATTGATTTTATTTGTGTTAGGATTAGCAGCACATTTGTACATGAACAACAATAGACATTAAACATTAGATGTAGAACACATACCTAGACCATAGAAACATTCCATTAAAACTACAAATGGATATTTTGATGAAGAAGGAGCAGAGATGTTCAGAAGTCTTTGAGTAGTAGGTCCAAGTCAAGTCTGAAGTCTTTGGTCACGAGTCCATGTCAAAAGTCTCTAAGTCTAATGTTTCATGGCTGGGCCTGGTGTCTTATTCTGATTTCACTTCTTTTTATCCTTTAGTGATGCTTTTGTGAAGCCTTCTGTGAAGTTAGTGACACAGAAGTTGCACATAAATGAGCCGCATGTAGTTTTTCCATTCAGCTGTTGCAGCATGCGTGTGCATGCACTCTATGCACAATTACACGGTAATAAGGAAGGGAATTAGCCAACATTCAGCTGAGCATTCAGAAATTTTTTTTAGTTTTTAACACGCTAAAAATAATGAATAAATGTAGATTGCTCACAAGTCCCAAATCTCAAGTCAAGGTCAAGTCTCAAGTAAAGTCTGTAGTTTGTATGGCATACACAGTATATTACACAATGTAATACTGACCTTTCAACAAAACATAATGTCATAAATGCGGAGTTGAAATAACATCACAACATATTTTTTCACAGTGATAATGTTGTCTGTCATTTTTCAGGTTAAATGTCACTTGAGACTGAGATAGAACCACTTATTCTGGCATTTAGCCTAATGTGTCAGATGTTTGTGTCGACTCAGAAAAAGACATAATGGCATTTCAAATGATTGTCCTCCCTTGTCTGCACTGCAGGTGGAGATGTTTCTCCTCGGCTACTCCCTACAGCAGACTATTCAGGTCTACCGGCTTTATAAGGCAGACACAGAAGAGTTTATCACCTACTACCCCGATGACCACAAAGACGACTGGCCTCGCCTTTCCCTGCTGACAGAGGACGACAGGCACTACAATGTTCCAGTGCAGAAAGTGACCAAGCGCAACTCCTCAGGCAAGCCTGTCTGGCTTCAGCCCTCAGGAAGAACACCTATGCATGAGCACCCCAGCCACACAGGGAAGACCTATGTCTGATTTGTTACAGCATACAGTATATGCCTGACTCTGACAATCAAGAGTTAAATTATCCAATGCAAATGCCCTCTTTAGGATAGACATGTGTATGTAAGATGTAATCATTTGTTTTTGGTTTTAATTATGTGGTTGTGTAAATTCATTATTCGCATCCAGATGGTGATGGTTTCATTATATAATTTGTGCTGTAGTTTTAATGTTTACAATCCTCTGTTATTCTAAAACAGATAATTTTTATCCTTTTATTATTTTTTTTAAGTCAGTTGTTTTTTTAATATCTTATGAAGTTGTTATGATGTATTGATAGATACAGTATATTGCTGCCAAGAAACTGGACTTCTTTCAGTGAATGATTAACAAGATTAAAACAGTTTGTTTACCTCTGAGATGAAAAGTGTATTTATGTTGGCAGTTCAGATATGACATTTCTTAAATAGTAGCCTATATTCCATATTCCTCCCTCATGTCATGAAACCAGTAGTGACTAGTGAAATATTCCATTCCTCATCTTTTAAGTTCTCTTTTGTGTCATCGTTATTTTGACATTGTAGAGCTGCATTGAAAACGCCAATGAAATTAATGAAGGTCAAAACTTATCTTGATGCCAACACAGAGAACTGACACATGCCCTCTAGTGCAACATTTTCCCACACTATGTAACCGTAAGTTGGTGGGTCCAGCATCTGGTGTGAAGTTAACATCAGTTGTTTCAAAACTGGTGTGTGTGTGTGTGTATGTCTCTGTGTGTGTTGAACCTTGATGCAGCACCTGTGTGTAAGGCTTTTAACTGCCAGGGCCTCTTTACAGTGTTTATCAGAATTATGTGAGGTTGACCCAATTGTGTCAAAAACAAATTAAACATCAACCCATTACTCTCACTGTACTTTAGCAGGGTTGATACTGTACTGCCACGCTTGGTGTTGGAAAATAAGATTGGGATTTCTGTAGGTCAAGGGATTTAGACAGTTGTGTAGCAGCAGTATGTTATTTTTTTAAAACAATTTTACATTAAGAAACATTTTATTTCTTAAAATAGACATTGGGCAAGGGCAGTGTGGAAGAATGTTAAGTCATTGGAAATGTAGATGCAGTGGGTACTTTACCCAGTAGGCCGCTCTCTGATTTCCTAATATTTCATCTAATCGACTGTTATTATCTGGTAAGTACAGATGTCAGTAATGGGGTTGTGAGAACTAAGGAGCGTAAAGTTTCGTATCACTTCATCCTATTTCTGAGGGATCCCATTTTACGCTTGTTATGCATATGACCTCGCTTGCAATGGATCGTAGCTCCAGATGTATAGTGTTGGGACGGACTGAGATATCAGAGGCAAAATAGTCCCACGAACAAATATGTGGCATCTTAAGTGCAAAAAACTGCGCTCTGTTAAACCGGGTATCTTTTTCTGTACGCAAGTAGTGACGTCCAGAAGAGGAGTGGCTTTCATGTGCCGACCCCCACGTGTTGTTAGGGAAGGTTGATGATTTAAGAAGAGTTAACAACGAAGGCTGCCATGGCAGAATAGCGGCAAGCCGACGGAAGCACGGCCTGCGAATTATCCTCACCGACTCTAATCTGTCGTGAGAGTGGGGGAGATAGAGAGAGATAGGAACGCCTGCGCGTAATCACAGCGGCTTCTAAACTCGATTTTATGTATTTATTTTTCTCTCCACCGATGGATGAACAATGGAGAAGCCGTCAGCAGAAAATTCTGGTGACCCTCCTCTTTTCCCCTGCAGTAGATCATTGTTTTTGATGCTGTTGTTGTGTAGGAGGGCAGGGACGGACCTGATCTCGTTGGATTTCTGCTAGAAAACACCGAGAGCACCATCGCGCAGCGACTCAGTTTTTCATCCTCTCGGCTTCGAGCAGCAGATGTTCGCAGTGCTGTCATCCCGGCGAAACCATGGTGAAATTTCCGGCTCTCACCCACTACTGGCCTCTCATCCGATTCTTGGTTCCACTGGCAATCACGAATATTGCCATCGACTTCGGCGAGCAGGTACGTTGTTTTTGCTAATGACATCGTTATTAAACACGGACACCATAGATTTCCTGCACAGTTTATATTTGGTTGGGTGACTATTGCAGTTTCACGCCCAGCACTGGCATAGGGATACGCATTTGCTTCGGCTTGGCTTGCGTAGCTGACTGCAGCAGTTGCATCTTTGTCAAATGTCCCACAAGAATTAGAGATAGGGACTAGATGTGAACAGCCATGTCTTCCCATGATGCCAGACTGTGTTCCGCCGCGCTTCATCGCCACAACACAACGCGGATTGGAGATTATTTGCAGGGACTTCCAAAATGGGTAGAATAACGGCTGGCTCAGCGGTGCATCACAAACAACATACATGAGGTGATCACCTGGGTGGACGTCAGCAACTGGTCATACAGTGCACCTGCTAACATGTGTGAAGTTGTATTCAGGGAGGGAACAATGCGAGGCAAAATTTTTGAGCGAGGGGATTGTGCGGTTTTGGATGGGCTGATTTTGTGACCATGCATGTAGTAACCTCGCCGTGAACTGTCCTTGTTGTCATTGTCAGACAATGATTTAGGGCCGAAATGCAAGCTGTCATGTGTCCTGTTGTTATTTGGTGTTTTATAAATAGCATAAATGCAAGTCACATTTTTCCTTGACGCAAAGACAGATTCTAAAGATTACCAAAGGAACATGCATTTTGTTCACTGTCAGGTTTGCACAAGGAATATTCAGGCCATTATATTGATAGTAGGCCAAGGCCCTACATAGAGCTGCTATAGCCTACCAGAAAATCTGTTTTTCTTGGCGACTTTAGATAGACAGGCCTTGCTGAGCTGGTAACTTCTTTATTATTTGTCTGGTTAAAATATATTTTCTCTCTCTCTCTCTGTCTCCCTCTCTCTCTCTCTCTCTCTCTCTGTAGTTATTTTTTCTCACATTTTCCAATTTACCTTTGAAATGAAACATGCTAAAGGCAAAACATATTGTGACTGTATTTCAAAGGGTATTGCTATTGAACCAACTATTTGGGCACATTAGCCTGTTCTCCTAACCTTAATAAGGAAACCTGCCATTAACCTTCCCAAAATGCACACAACACCCACAGTCATCTGAAATGCAGCCTGCCAGCCAGTTATGAGCCAAGTCAGCCTAAAATAGTCACATGACTTCACCCACCATAATAATTTAATGAGCATTTAAGACACTGGAAATGAAGCCTATGATAATTTGGCTGCAAAACTGAAGTCTCAAAATTAGGATTTATTTAGAGCACAGGCACAGGATTCTCCTGTGGTGATTATGGAAAGAAACCAATAGTAGCATGGGCTATGTGTTGCAAATGAATAGTCTATTTAGGTGATTTTTCCCAGCATGTGTGATATACTGTATGTAATGCTTTTAAGAGAGAGAAAGAGCTGAAAATGCACAGCAGAACGAGGTCACATTTTCTTCCAACAGTCACTTTTTATCTGCTGAAGACATTATTGTAAGGCACTAGAGATTATTTGGCTTGTTTCCCATTCTGGCTTACATTGGGTTTCGAGAAATAGTGTCTAGAAAGTGCTCAGCTAACTTGAAGATTTTCCATTTCATATAACTCCCTTCTGTTAGACATTTTATTTCATCAGTATTTTTTATCAGCACTTGATTAGTTTGTGAGCCACCTTCTCTCTGTTATGACTGGTAAAGAAGGAAAGAGCTGGTCCATGTGAGTGTGTTTGTGTGTGAAAGTGCATGTCCTTCAACAGAAGCAGTGTCACAGTTCAGTGTTCAAGTTCAGTTGTCATGTGGTGTGGTGGGGAATTGATACCCATGTACTGTTCTATCAATGGCATTTCTGCTGAGCATTGCTGTGGTGACCTAAAGCATCAGTCTTGACCCAGTGCCTGAGATTCCCTGTCAGCTGAGGAGAATATAGTGTTTTCATGTGCATGAGGCTACCAAATTAATATTCCGTGCATGTACCTGTCAGCTCAGAGGCAGATCTTAGAGGCATTATCATTAGGAGAGTTTGTGGAGATTAAAGAAAAATATCTGTCACTAATATTACTCAGTTTATTCATGTCTTTTTTATACACCACCTGCTAACAACAGAGCTCTGTGAAACTTGTTTCCCTATCCGAAATATGCAGAAATTGTAAGTGTGAACGTAACTCCTGCAAGCAAGGGTACAAATGAGAAAAAAATAATGAAAATAAATTATTATTATGTGACAGAGTGGTGTACAGTTGGGACTTTTCATCTCTTTCCAAAGGATGTTCTCCCTGTGTCATGGAAACAACCCCTTCCCTTTTTTTCTTTCTGAACCCCACAAGATTGCATAGACTTCCCCAATTGGAGTTGCCCCAAATAATTAATAATTATTAACAGTATTAATAACATTATACTTATTATCAACACATAGCCTTTGGTGTGTAGTGCAGTGCTGTAAAAGAGCCTTTTGGAAGCAATCCAGTGTTTGCAGATACAGTTGACCACAAGAAAAAGCAGAATGCTTCAAAGTGTGTGTGTACATGAGGGAGGGACTGGTAATTGGACACCACTGCTTGAGATGCCAAGATCACAGGAGCATGCCAGCTTTTGGGGAAATGTACTCATTTTCCACCTCTCCTTGAGTTAAACAGTCCAGCTGTTTTCTCAGTCTGATGGTAGCCATGAAAGACGTGTATTGCCACATGAGTGACAGGTAGGTCATAAACAATAATACCAACATTGTCACAGGACAGTGGGATTCTTCCAAGCACACAATAGGGATTTCGTTTAGATACACACACACACATACACACACACACACACACAAACTAGTCTGACAGTTGTTCTGAAATATGATTAAGCTCATTTTATTCAAAAAAGAAAGATACGATTTACAGTATCATATACCTGGGCTGAGTTTGGAAGCATTTTTGTTCAGGTTTGTTTTATGGTGTTATTGCCATCATGTGTTTGTCCTAAGGGTAATTTTTGTGTCCTAGAGGTCAGCAGCTGTCCAACTCCTCTAAAGAGATGACAGACATTATTGTGCTAACAGTTGCTCCCAGTTTACTCCTGACTCGTGAGTGAATATGTATATTTGTAGGCTCTGAACAGAGGCATTGCAGCAGTCAAGGAAGATGCTGTGGAGATGCTGGCCAGCTATGGCCTGGCCTACTCCCTGATGAAGTTCTTCACGGGGCCCATGAGCGACTTCAAGAACGTGGGGCTGGTGTTCGTCAACAGCAAGCGCGACCGCACCAAGGCGGTCCTGTGCATGGTCGCCGCCGGGACCATAGCCATCATTTTCCACACCCTCATAGGTAAGGTTGGCACTATCCACCAACACTCTCCCCACTGTACCATTCTGCTCCATGTCTCCATGCCTGCAAACACTTTCCCCTGATCAGTGGTCTGTGCTGTGGGCAATGCCAGCCTGCCAGTCTCCACGTACGTTGTTTTGGAAGTAGAAACCACATGGAGGCCTGGCTTTTGGCTAGTGCTTCTCCAAACAACAGTTACTTAGGGGAAGGCCTTTGAGGGTTGTTGTGATTGGAAAGAAGCCCCCCCCCCCAGCTGTCATACACATAATCAGGAGAGCCCCAGGATTTAGGACAGCACACATGTGCTCGAGTGTGCTGTATTTTCCCCTCTGTACTCACTGGAGCCAGTGCTGGAATACTGACACCACAGAATGAACAGAGTGGTCTTTCCACAGCCCACTCAAATACCCATTTGGTTTGCTTTTAGATTTGGTTCCCTGTGTGTGTGTCAATGCATAGGTCTAAATTGCCCTGCGTTTTATTCCTGAAGAGTTTGAGGGCGCTCAGGAATAAAGTCTTCTTTCACTAAATTGCCAGACCTACATGTAGGCACACTGTGTAATTACCCAGCCAGTATGCTTATGCTCTTAATCACTCTGCCCACCCAGAACCCTTGCAGGTTATGCACACATTACTATCACCCTTTTGTGTAATTACAGATCTCTGGGAGGTTCTTTTCTCGTGCAGCTAAGAATAAGTCACATAATCTTTCAACATTTTAAAAATGACCATTTACAAAAAATAATGTGTCTTGACTGAGTGTGGAGATCTTTTTGGTGGACTCTCAGCCTACGCTTCCTTAATTTGGTCTGTCGTGCATGTAGTTGTCATGACTCAGCTCTGGCAGGAAAGGCAATATTAATACAGGAACAGATGGGTGCCCCAGCTCCTCCAGCCAACAGAATACTCAGTGTATGATGTCATGGCAGAATGAGTAGAACATTAAGAATGGAGTGGATGCCTACATAAGGCAATTGAGAACTATCAAATGTCTGAAACCACATTACCTTACAATGACATAAACCAATCTTGTTTTGTTAGTAATGTCATTCTAACTGAGTGTTCAGTGTATGATTGAATCGTAAAAGGTAAGCTTGTACACTGGACACAAAGGGAAAGAAGGGTTGTCATGGTTACTACCACAGAGCATTCAAAACCAGCAAATACTGTTTCTTTAACAAAGTTATTACATTTGATTAACAAATTTTGTTGTGCTACCACTTCATTGTGTTCCCATGAGTAAGAACATATCAAGCAAATGTAACTGTTGCCAAGACTTTTCATATGTGTTTGTTATTACTAGCAGCAGACCAGCAGAGTTTTGGAACTGGGGTGTATCTACGTTATGCTTTGAGATGAGCCACCACAAATGTGTTACAAGAACATGTTACATTTAAAAAGTGCTTTTCAAGGCACTCGTCGCTTTGCAATGGAATTCCGCACCAGCTTGAGGTGGAGAATGAGGGAATGAATAGAAGAGCCAAATACAGTAGGAGATGATTAGGGGGGCAGATGGAACGAGCCAGGTATTGAGCACGCACAGGACTTCTGGGGCTCAGGTATTGAGCACGCACAGGACTTCTGGGGCTCAGGTATTGAGCACGCACAGGACTTCTGGGGCTCAGGTATTGAGCACGCACAGGACTTCTGGGGCTCAGGTATTGAGCACGCACAGGACTTCTGGGGCTCAGGTATTGAGCACGCACAGGACTTCTGGGGCTCAGGTATTGAGCACGCACAGGACTTCTGGGGCTCAGGTATTGAGCAGCACAGGACTTCTGGGGCTCAGGTATTGAGCACGCATAGGACTTCTGGGGCTCAGGTATTGAGCATGCACAGGACTTCTGGGGCTCAGGTATTGAGCACAACCTGTTCAGAGATTCAGAGTTATCTAAGGATGCAGTGACTTTATTATTTATTAACATTGACACTGCCATATGTATTGCAACATCTGAATGCCTGACATTTAGCAACATTCTTAGCGCATTCAGGTAACAGTCATAACCCTCTAACCTTCTGTTGCCCTGTTCCCTTTAGCCTACACTGACCTGGGATATTACATTATCAACAAACTCCACCATGTGGATGACTCTGTGGGCAATAAGACCAGGAAGGCTTTCCTCTACCTGGCAGCTTTCCCACTGCTGGATGCAATGGTCTGTATATCTCTTGACCTTGTGACACATCTGCTTAGACCTAATGACAAGAGCTGATAGAAACATTACTGCCGTTCTCTGGCAGGGCATTGAGTCAGATCCTTGAATTGCATGCAACCTAGCGTCATGGTGCTATACTTTATAGATTGCTTTCATGTTGGTGAAGCAAAAACTGTTTATTGTTTCAGGCCTGGACCCATGCAGGTATACTTTTGAAGCACAAGCACAGTTTCCTAGTAGGATGTGCCTCTATCTCTGATGTCATTGCTCAGGTAAGACCCAGACCTGCACCATCTCTCCAGTATATATTACTGTTACTGTTCTATTATATTCTTGTTCCATTACATTACTGTTTACTGTTACATCATGGTTTCCACTGGCTGCCGGGCTGGGCCCGCGTCATTAACGCAGCCTTTGAATAGATTTGTCAAGAGGCTTTTGTAAGTCAGACATGGTAATGAGTGTGGTTTTATCAAACGTTTGAATTAACAAGCTTTTGCTGAAGTGAAATGGGGGAAGTATGACTCTGTTTGCAAAACCTGCTGTTGCAATTTGGGTCATCTCATCAATCTCCCTCTGAATGTGTGTATATGAATCCCCCTCTCCACTCGTTTATTTTACCCCCCCTTCCTTTTGCGCTCATCCTCAGGCTTTCATTCAGGAGTCCTTCCTCCTTTATTCCTTTCTCCTTCTTTTTTTCTTTCTTTCGCAAACACAACACAGACACGTGAAGGCTCACTAACTAACGCTTCCCTCTCCCCTACAGATTGTGTTTGTGGCCATTTTGCTTCATAGTCATCTAGAGTGCCTGGAGCCGTTGTTGATCCCCATCCTGTCCTTGTACATGGGAGCGCTGGTGCGCTTCACCATCGTGGGCTTGGGCTACTACAGAAGCATCCACGACAACATCCCCGAGTCCAGTGGGCCAGAAGTAGGGGTAGGTCACCTTGGATCACACATGGATCACACGGGATCCACAGTGGTGTGGAGCAAGAACCCTGCAAGGGTAAAAGGTTGCAACAGTGCCTCATCCTATTATGGTGAAAGTGCACTTCTTAAGAAGGGAGCCATGTTGTTGAATAACAGAAAGGAATGCTGTTTATTATTGTTATCATTATGGCTGGGAAAAATCTCCAATGTTTACATTTGGTCAAGAAAAACATTTGCGGTAATCCTGTCCCATATTCCTCTCTGCCAGCCCGTATACTATGAGGGGTTCTTTTTCTGCTGAGCTTTGTTTCTCTTCATTTGCATTTCTCTTTGCTGCTTTAGCACTACTTGTTGTTTTTATTGTTTTGCTTTCTAATTATTTTGTTATGCCTCTCTCTCTCTTTTCTTTCATTCTCTCTGCCTCCCTTCATCTCTCCCCCATGCTGACTCACTGTCCTGTGTCCCAGGGAGACGCCACCATTAAAAAGATGCTGAGTTTTTGGTGGCCGCTGGCCCTCATCCTGGCTACGCAGCGCATCAGCAGGCCCATCGTCAATCTGTTTGTGTCCCGTGACCTCAAAGGGAGCTCAGCCGCTACGGAGGTCAGCTTTTACTCGCATCAACGCCACAGTGCACACACACACACACACACACACACATTCTCTCTGTCAGTCTCTCTCAGTCAAGCACACACATGTACACGTACACACACACGTACACATGCTCACACAAACGACCCCGCCCCCCCCCCCCCCCATTACACTAGCCACGCTCACCGCAGACAGTTAGATATATTGTTGATGAGGTGTGTTGTTACTGATAGCATCAGCAGTTGCAGCATTTAAGTTTTAGTCGCTGGAAAACTGCAAATACGCTTGCAACAGACACATTAGTCCTGAAATCCATCAGAAGCATAGGTGTGATCTGACAGTGTGGAGACCGTTACTGTCTGTTGCTGTTACTGTGTTTCCCCCGAGTGTGGTAATGTTGAGCTAATTACACAAAAAATAAGGCTGGTATGTTGACACACACAGACGCAGTATGCAGTTGTCTGAAAAAAGATAATTACTGATACAGATGCAGATATTTACAGTTACAGAAACAGAGTTACAGATAGACATATAATCATAAGGCCATTATTTGAAATTATTACTGTGAATAAGACCAGTAAAATCGTCATCTTGAAAAGTCTTGACGTAGTCATGCACCCCTTGCTGGCGGCTAATGACAGCTGCAAATCAGGTGTAGCCTGAAGTTAAGTGGTGTTAAGTTAGTTGACATAAAAAATTGACTTCACCATTCCAATCCTGCAATACATTCACTATGGCAAGGCTCAGAAAATTGCAGCTATGATAGATTTTTTTATCGTGGTTTAGTTAGCAGTGTAGATGGCTGTCTGACATGGAGTTGCTGTGTGTGTCCACACCCCCGATGCTATCAGCCCACTGTGCCATCTCAGCTATGTAAACAGAGACCTTGTTGTGTCCTCCTGAGGACTGTGCCTCACTCATCCACCAAATGTGTTATTCAGTTTCTCCCTGCCAAGGAAAATGCAAAGTGGAATTGGAAACATGGCCGATTTGAATTCACTGCGACATATTCACATCATTTATTGCCTGGCTTGTTTTGATGAGATTTAGTGTACTTGAGGGAAATCCCTTTGTTGGCCTGTTTTCACTGACTTGCGAGCTGAGCCTGAGCCTTGAGCCTCCTCACCAGAGCCCATATTGCCGATCAAGTCCAGGCTTGCTTGCCTGTCTACCAGGGTGGTCAGAAACACAGTGCACTACACCTCACAGTCCATTTAGCAATCCCCTTTTCCCTTTCCTAAATCAATTTCACACCCCATCCGATCCCTTTGTGGTCAGCCTGAGCCTAGGATGTTCTTGACCCCCTTGGTGTGTGTGTGTGTGTGTGTCTGCTTTTCAGGCAGTAGCTGTTTTGACGGCGACATACCCGGTCGGTCACATGCCCTATGGATGGCTGACAGAGCTGCGAGCAGTGTACCCTGCTTTCGACAAGGTAGAGAAGTCAACCTGTTCAGTTTATTGTTAATGTGTGCAGTGCCATTCTATATCAGATATATACATGGAATGAAGAGACTTGCTGAAATTGGTCCCCCTTAGGGAAACACACCACAGCACCACAAGCTTATTTTGAATGCATGATCACCATGCAAAAAATCCATCCCACCTCCACCAACCTGTTTTCAGGACGCTGGAAGTGCTTGTGCAGGCATTAGAGTCTGCTTTCTGTCATATGGTGATGTTTATGGGTAAACACAAGCTTAGCAGACCTGCAGAGACAGACCTGCAGTGGGAGCTTGTGGCACTATAATTAGAATTGTAGTGTGTGCTTAACTGGCATTGAGTCACCAATTGCTCCCCAGTACAAACAGAAGATACAGTGGCAGGGGTTCCCAGCAGCACAACTTTGCTTTAAATTAGTATGAGGTGTATTGCCCTTCCCCCAATACACACACACACATATACATGAGAAACATTAGAATGTGAAAATTAACTGCTTGTTTTTATGTTGAAACAATATCTGTATTGGCATGTAAAAATGCTTTGTATTTTTCTTTCTCTGATTCTTTTCTTTCTTTTTCCCAGAACAACCCTAGCAACAAGCTAGTGAACAGTGGCACCACAGTCACCAAGTCTCACATCAAGAAATTCACATTCGTTTGTCTGGCGCTGTCAGTCACGGTATGACCATTCCTACCATCATCTACCATCTGTCTAACCAGAGACTTATCTGTCTCCACCATTCACCAGCCACGGCTGGCTTTTCCTAAAGTGCCATAAGGTGTGGAATTCAAAGAGGTGTTTCTGTTTCCATCAGCAAGGTCTGCCCACTGATTCTGCATGTTTTTAATGGCCGTTTGAGACATGTGGGTGGTGGTTGTTGTTCGTTGCAATTGTGCTGACTTTGATCTCATTGTTGGCTAGTCTCCGTCTGTCAGTTGCAATGAATTAGTCATAAGCATAATAAAACCTCATTAGCAGCACAGATAGAGCCGTGGTTGCTGTGGAGGAGAGAGGACAAACGGGTTCAGGTCTGATTGGCCGAGGGTGACAGGGAGAGCGAGAGAGAGAATACAGAAAGAATCACTAGGCTTGCTGCATTAACACTGTTGCAGTGGATCTAAATGATTCATTGGTGTACTTTGCTTCAGTGGTAATCGAGCTCGCCATCAGCAGTCCTAGGACAGAGTGCTCTTGAGATGTGGTCTCATGTGGTCTCCCATCTTCACATGCAAGGCGAGGTTTGCTTTTGCTTTTATGGAGCCTTTATTAAATGTTGGTGTGGTCCTCTCACAGAATCTGTTGTCGTTTATAAAAGCCCGTTTGACCTAGTTTTCACATTTTCTGTGTCAAGAGGCTGTGGTTTAAGGAGCCTTCCATCATCTAATGACAGGGAGTGGAGTTGTTGCTGAATTGATTTGCCAAAGCTATTAAACTCACACCTACAGTAGGTGCCTTCTGTCAACATCTCCAGACATACCTTCATTTACACACATTTTTTTCTCTATATGTACTGTATATGCTGTGTGTATTTGCTTATATTTAAAATAAAAGTAAGGAACTCAGAGGAAGCATAATGACCTAAAAGCAGGCACAGGTTTGGCTCAGTAGTGACTATTTTCCTTGTGGATCTTCAGACTTTCATGTAAACAAGCCTGTAAGTGGGAACGCTGGCAAGGCGTGACTGATGTGCACCCAAACATATCACTACATTGTATGTGTGTGTATGTATGTATGTGTGTGTGAGTGTGTGTATGTATGTGTGTGCCTGTATGTGTGTATCTGTGTGTTTAATGTTATGGATTTGTGGAAACTTTGTTTTTGTTTGTTTCTTTCTTTGGCTAGCTTTGCTTTGTGGTGTTCTGGACCCCGCATATCTCCGAGAAGATTCTGGTGGACATCATTGGGGTGGACCATGCCTTCGCCGAGCTTTGTGTGGCTCCACTGCGAATTTTCTCCTTCTTTCCCTTACCAGGTATGGCTCACATCACCGTACACCTACACGGTTCTCATCAGCACACACATATATAGACAATGTGGAAACACAGACGTACACAAACAGACAAACTCCATCAACATACTGTAGGTACAGACCTCTTACACCTTGTTATCTTCAACAACACAGTCCTACACAAAGAGCCTTAGTCAACACAGATATATGAACAAGTACTCACAGCCACAGACTCTGGGCCTTACTTGTCATGCATGCAAGTGTAGTTATTACGTTGCCTGTTGGGGAATGGAGCAAACTCATCCAGAGACACTTATGTAGGAGGAGACACATCACTTTGAAAGTCCTCCCATAGCAATGTATTGCGGCCGTTTGTAACGCAAAGATGGTGCAGTTGAATGACTGGAAATCCTGCCCTGCAGTGAAAGTAACCAATCGCATTGATGGACATGGTATGACTGACAGTTAATCTTTTGTTTACTATCTCAAGTCACCATGGTGATTGCCATACCGCAAATGTTGGTGCAGGCGTAGTGAGCGAATTGCCGTTTTAATCATGTCTTTTTTAGCTTTATTTGAGTGATCTATACATTGATTTTGTTGTTGAATTCAGACTTAATCAAGGATTCGCACAACACACTTTTTAAGGCAGTACGACCCACCGATCTGGGGTTTTGGATATCTCCCCATTCATTTTGATGGGGCCTGGTCTTGTTAATCCCAAATAACTGCCCAGAGACGTTCCAAGATGGCGGCCAAGTGACGGCATTTGCCTTAGAAGGACTTTAACTCATCATTGTTGTTTACACTTAAATGAACGTCACCTTTTAGGGAAATATACACATCCACCTCCCCTTGAGTTAAACAATTGAGTTTTACCTGTCTATAGTTCATAAAGCCGTTCTCTCAGTCTGAGGTATCGCTTTTTTATCGCTTAGCATAGATCTGTGAATCAGATTAGACCATTAGCATCTTGCCTGTTAGCATCTTAGTCAAAAGTGACTGAGACACTGATATTTCTCCTAATTAAAATTAACTGATACATTATTAAATTGACTCTTCTGTAGTTGCAAAGTATACTAAGATCTGACATACTGATATGACATGTAACCATACTCTCATGCTGGCAGCTGGATGAACTGGACTAAAACTCAACAGTTTAACTCAAGGGGAGGTGGGAAATGAGTATGTTTGTCCTAAAGGTGGTGTGTTCCTTTAAGCATTTATTCTTGGGGCACTACTCTGAATCTGCAGTGTGGTAGCTGTGGGAACAGCGACAATAATCCATTGAGAACAGGCAGTCGTACCAGTATTGAATAATTTATTGACACATTGCAAAGCACAGGGCAGTCCAATCAGAGATGAGTAATTTGTTGTGAAACATTAGGAATTCCTGATGAGTGTGAGGGGTTAGCTGGACCAAAGAGTTTGAAGTATCAAAGCTATCAAAGCTGCACCCAAAACTGGGACATTATCGGAAGTGTTTGGTAATGGTGAGTGACCAGACTCTATTCATGAAATCTCTGAGTCTGCTCTCCAAGCTTGGAAACAGGGTTACTTTAAACTAACTCATATAGTGAGAACTCCTTTGTCTTCACTGACCCACTGATGCTTACATGCAGCAAACTGTTGCATGTTATTAAATTAACTAGTTTTGCCTCTAGAGTTCATTGAATTAGCATTAGTTTTTGCAGATGGGTATGAACACATTTGATTGCTCAGATTAGCTAATTGATTTTGCCTAGTTAAATTAGCTTTTAGTTAGATTTGCCCATCATTCAGATTGGGGCTTAATGTTTTAATGCAGACATACTCCCACTGACAGGGTCCACTACATTCTCCTGCCGCACATCAGTTATTTTATTTTCATGTTGTGTTATGTTTACTACGTTGTAGCAGTGTTAGTATTCTCCTGAGACTTCATGGATAAATCCCAGTGCCACCCCCCCCCCCCCAACCAAGCACTGGACCCACAAACCCTTAACTAGCTTGAATTGCCTTCATGATTGGCTGATTCATGCCAGCTGAATCTTTAAGGGTCCAGGGCTTAGTGTTAGTGTTTGGGGGGAGGCGTTTGAATTCAGCCAGTGTCATTGCCAGCCAGTTACACATGGCTACTGCCACACAGACTCAAAACAAAAAGCCTGATTCAGGGTTCTTTGTTACATAAGGTCAGGGTCAGAAGCAGAGCACTGGATGCATTTGAGAAAATCCTCCCATTAGGAAAGACAAAAGTGTGTGTGTGTGTGTGTGTGTGTGTGTGTGTGTGTGTGTGTGTGTGTGGAGGCTCCAGATGGGACCTTCCACTGTGTAAAGAGTCTCATGTGCAGGGAGAGAGAGAGTCTGTTCTCTGACTTTCCAGAAAGTAAAAGCACTCTTGTTATCACCTCTTAACAAGCAAATGGTTGGTGAGAATTGAAAAATGGTTCAGTCTTTAGCCATCATTTTGTCATCTGTGTGGAATTAATCTCCATGCTCCACACCAGTGAAAGATAATCTGAAATGACCTCTCACCCCTGATGACTACTATTGGAGTGAATGAGCTGCCTGTCAGTAGTGACCTGATCCCCCCTGTGCCTCTCTCTCTCTCTCTTTTCTGTCCCCCAACAGTGACCATCCGTGCCCACCTGACTGGCTGGCTCATGACCCTGAAGAAGACCTTTGTCCTGGCACCCAGCTCAGTGCTCCGCATTATCGTGCTCATCACTAGCCTCATAGTGCTCCCTTACATGGGGTGAGTGCATAATAGTCCAGGCCTAGAGCACCCCCTTACTTGGGATGGGTGCATACTTCTTCAGTCTTATTCTACTCTCCTATGTGGGATTAGTGTAGACTTCTCTAAAAACATAGCACTTAAATGGGGTAAATGAATACTACCCCAGCCTATAGTTCTCCGTCACATAAAGTGAGTATATACTACATGCTAGTCTTGTAGGCCTCTATTACATGACGTGCATCTCAAATTCATCCTGCATTGTGCAGTCGTAGAGGTGAGGTCTTATAGGAAGAATACAAAGCAGCTGCACAGTGCTGTCCTTCAGGCTCTGTAGACACTGGGTTATTCTGGCTTCTCGCGACATATTGGAGGACAAATGGGAGCTGCTGAACCTCAGCTGATATTAGTTCTGACTGAAGATCATTAAGTAAGGATCTTATAATGACAACAAAGGCATAATCTTTGTCTTTATTGTCTTTCTGGGAGACTTTATGTGTTCTCTAATAGTAAAACACCCACACTCTCTCTTTTTATCCATCTGTGTGTGTGTGTGTGTGTGTGTGTGTGCATGCATGTGTGTGTTTGTGGGATCCCTTGTGCTTTGTGGGCATGTGTCAGGGTTCATGGGGCAACTCTAGGTGTGGGTTCTCTCTTGGCTGGGTTCCTGGGTGAGTCAACAATGGTGGCCATCGCCGCCTGTTACGTCTATCGAAAACAGGTCAGTAGTTTGTTGACTGTTAACGAAAATATTACAAAATACAGTCATTATTATTATTGTCATTATTGTTATTTCAGATACTAAGTAAGTTCAATTTGAAGGTTCATCAGCCTACACTCTGACAAGAGTTGTAATGGAAAATGTTGAACCAATGGAGTGCTTAGTTTCCTCTTCCCCATGTTTGAAAATGAACACCCCTCTCTTTCTGCAGTTATTCTCTTTTGAGCTTCTAGTAAATGTATGTCAGCAATATACAGTGTTGTTCAAGATATGCTCTTCTTTTTGATGTTATCTCTACTCTCAGAAGAAAAAGAAAGACTCTGAGGGAGAGGTGGTCATTGAAGGAGAGGACTCAGCCCCCATGAATGAGGTGCGCCACTCTGGCAGAATGGATGACATTGTTGAGTTGAGGGAGGAGGAGGAGGAGGAGGAGGAGTGAGAGCACAGTCTTCCTGCGGATGCATGGAAAGGGGCTGCCAGGGCTCTCCTCACAACCTTTACTAGGGCAGGTTTATTCCACTGGCTGCAGTTTGGCTCCCCCTGCTGGGCAGAATTAATATGGTCACCCCCACCCCCCCTCCCATGTACAGTGAAACTAAGAGGAACCTTTCAGTACCTGCAGCACTCACATGGAAGAAAATGACTGTTCTGCCTGGACATATCCTCGTAATAATATTATTAATCAAACACTCACACACGCACACACACATACGCAAACATACATATTCACGTCTTCCAGCTGTCTCCTGGTACCCACAAGAGCAGTGGATAGTGAAGATATTAACTCGTACCAAAGCAATGTTATGTGTTAATCAACTAGTTCCTTTTGCTGACATTTTATGTGCTGCCGTCCGTAACATTCATGAACCCCTGAAAGAGGAAGGAGAAGGTTATAATCGCCTAAAATTTTTATCTGCTTGGAATATCTTTTTCTCTCTCTCTCTCCCTCTCTCTCTCGCTCTTTTTCTCTATCATTCTTCAGGCCACATCTCTGAATGTACCATGGAATTAATTGACAATGAGGTCCCAGTGCTGTAACCTCTGAACTTTTACTTTGCTGTACAAAAATTACAAGGTTTTTGGCTTTTATTATGAACAGAAATGTGTACAAAACAAGAAAAATGACAAAGTATTTATCTGCAGATTTCTACAGGATTTAAATATAAGTTAATATAAGTTAATGGGGAAATCAGATTGATTCTATTGTGAGTGATGAGTTGGTGAGTTTGGGCCATTTAGATGACTTATTTTTCTATTATACTATAATGTACTAGATGTATACAATGTTATATAAAATTTTGTATGCGTGTGTCAAGAGCTGTGGGGTGAGAGGGTTAACTTAAACTGGACCACAAGTATTTTATTTATCTTCTTTTTTATTGAATTTTGGCACTTTTGTTTGTTTATTTGTTTGTTTTATCTCAGGATGTGCATAACAGTGCAGTAAACAAGTGATGCAGAAAGTATAGTGAAGTCCACTTTCAGACCTACCTTTCTGTTCCAGACCTGTTTTACAGGCTCTCTCCATTGACAACAATGCACAAGTATTTAAGGTGTCTTATGCCTCTGTATGTTTTCTATAGACTGTAATGGATAGTTAGGTCTGGCCAAGTTTGTGGAGAGGTATGGCTTTGTATTTTAAAACCCCTGCTGGAGACATAGCAGGTATCGTACACAGAAAAAAAAACATGAATTATTGTTATAATTGTCTTCAACATGATGAAGAAAGGGACAGCTTTATTATTTAGTGATTAAAGAGTGGTTATGTGATTTGAAACCCTATCGTTATTGTATTTTTATTCCCACCAATGCCTGAAAAATATCTCAGAATGCACATCTTATTTGCTTGTTACCATGACTACTCATGGAAAGGCAATTTTAAACTTTTTAAACAGTTTCTGAAATCTTCACTGGCTGATGGAGTTTAAAAAGAAAAATAATTGTTAGGACAGAAAGCATCACAGTTTGTCCATATCTTGAGTTCTCAAACTTTATTGGACTGGGGACGCCTCATGGGAAAATTTTCCAAGGACACCTCATAATCGCAACACTAATTTCACCATACAGGCTTGTATCCATTTGTTCTGTTAGATGCTAGATACTATTTTGTAGCAAACTTTTTCACAGACCCCCACACAATGTCCCTGGACCCCAGTTTGAGAACCATTGGTCTACAGATATAACAGGTAAAGTTCAATCATCTAGCAGATAATTTACAATTAAATGAGTTGTGTTAATGGCATTGAAAAGTCTTTACATGATCTTGATTCCCCCCATAGGTTTAGTTGTGGTCAGTAGCTGCTCATATTGTGGTTGATAAGAGTAGCTATGCATACAGTTTGCATACATTTTGGCAGTAGTTGTATAGTAATTTGTCAGGCCTATTTACTTTGCATTATTTACACCTGTTTTTTAATTATTATTTTATTTGAACTCATATTTCAACTCAATAATAAATTGCCAACATATCAACCAGAGTTAATTTAAAGATCTTGTCATTATATTCATAAGCCATCTATGACTGTTCTTTTTTGCACTTTAAATTTATAGACCACAGCATTTTAGTTTGGAATGTGTAAAAGACATTTAGATGTGGATCATGTGCATGTACTGGATCTGTACTGCACCATTTTTGGAGTACACAACAGCCCCAACCAGAGGAAAAAAAGGTGGTAGAAATTAATCTTAGAAATCAAAAATATTATTCCTGATCCCCACTTGTAAGTATTCAAATAGTCCATATCTGTACATCACATGTGCCTTGAATCAGTGGTGTTGGTCTTGACCCTCGCAATGAATAGAATTCTTGGAAAGGTATGTTTTGTGAAATGAGAGCACACGTGCACATACTTACACGCTGTCTCAAAAGTCATATGATCCCAAACCACACCCTAGTGCTTGTGGATTTACATTTCTCATCTGTCTAGCCTAGAGGTGCTGATCTCAGCTCTGTATGAAACGCGGTACAAATATAGACTGCTGCAGCAGCGCACCCAGCATCCTGCAGCAGCACCAGGCTGGAGCTGCTCTCTCTCACCCTGGCCTTAACCCCACAGATCTCATCCCCCTTGGCAGCAGCAGAGGGCGCTGTTCACACTCTCACCCTACCCTTCTCTCAGCATGGGGAGTAAAAATGAGAGAGTTCCTCATTTCAGATGCTTGTTCATTTCTGTAAATCATTTTCATTTAGCAGTAATCATGTATGCATTTGTTCTCAAACTCAGACGATGTGTATTAAATTGTAGTAATAAATTTAAAGAAATTTTTCATCTCACTATGATAAGACTCAAATACATAGTTTTTGTTTCTGTCCTGTGGATCTTACCGGTATATATTTAATGCATGGCTACTTTTAACCTGGCCACCAGCCATAGCAGTGGCACCCAGAAAAGGCCATGATAACACCCACCCCCACCCCTAATCACAGTCTGCTTCCCTGGCCCTTCCTAAAGTTCTTCACTACAGGCCAGGACCTGGGTATGTATAGTGCTGTGCATTCACACAGGCTCATGTTTCTAGCCCGGTCATAGCATCTGGCCTCCCCTTGTACCCACTTGGCGTGCAGACAAATCTGTACACTCAAATTGTCCTACCTCAGGGAAAACCATAGACCCCCCCACACACACATACACACCCAAGCCACTACAGTTCTCTCTCACATCTAAACATAGCTCTTGGTCACATGTTCTGAGGCAGGCCATGCTGTTCTATCACAACACCTCCACCTCCCATAAGATCATGCAGCTTCCTACAAGAACCTTACACTAAGGAGAAGTGTTTCATTATTTGACTGTAGTCAAACTGGTTTATACTGGTCCATATGTCTTATGTTTATACTGCTCCTTATGTCTTATTCCTGGAACATATTGGACATTTGGAACACACAGACATGTGTAACATAAGTGGCTTGCACTAGGCATATAAAGAACACATTTTAGGCCTCAGAAAACCAAACCACTTGTGCACTGCCTCCCCAGTTTTGATATTTAGTGAGGTTTCATTTAGAGTGATTGTCCATATTTGCTTCTATCCTCTAAACTCTCATTTGGCTCAATTAATAACATGGCCACCGTCCCAATCGAAATTCAGCAGCCGCATCAGAGCCTTCCACATTCCACCAAATTTTGTGACATTTTGTCCAGAAAGGGTACTTCAATTTGCAGCAAAACTTAAAAAACTTGACATGCAAGTTAAGTTCTGAGTTTTGATCATCTAAATGCATAGTTTAGGTTAAATTATGGTCTGCCCAAATCCATTTTGCTAATTTGACAATAGAATAAATGTACACTAGGCACATGGTTCAAAAGAGTTTTCGCCACACAAAAATGGGTCCACTAGGTTCTTTTACTCTTCCTGTAGGAACCCTCCACGCACCAACAATGACAGTATCATCAATTGTTAAATTGTCAACTTCTGCTGGAAAACAAAACACTACATTTGACAAACCGCATTACTGTAATTATACACAAAGTTGAATTGTGAGGAAAATAAATACTGGTCTAAAATATATTTCATATATTTTATTGGCAAGACTCACTCTTCAAAGACTATTTTTTTTACATTGTTTCAACCAAATAAATTGTATAAAGCCTCTGTAGGAACCTCATTTGTTATATCCTTTACATGTAAACTATTAGAAGATGTTACTGTTACAATGAGGTGCCAAGTGTCACAGCCATTTTTGTCTTGGACATAATGCATTGCATTGCATACAAGAAAATCGGCTTGTGAATCTATACTTTATACTATATTGGATTTCATTGAACGTTGTTTACTGTTTTGAGACAGGGGTAAGGGTCTCGTCTGATTGCTTGTGAGGGTCTCATCTGATTGCTGCATTTTAAAATGCAGAATCACTCATGAAAACAGGGTCAGTTCAGATGAGATTATCCCAAAATGCCAGCTAGGTATTAGCATCATTTATCTGTCCCTTTCAAAAACATATAAAGAGGAGGCACTTGTCTCTGTACTGAGACTGAAAAAACCTAAAGGCACATAGTAAAGAAGACTGCATGCTGGGTTTCTTTCCATTGCAAGGACACTTCATAGTGCCACAGTGTCATCTAAAAGGCAACCATTTTTTTCAGAGAAGAACCTATAAGAATATAGGCATTCCATTATAAGGGCATCTATTAGCACACTTAGCTAAACTGATGCAAGTCGGGACAGCCTTTACTTCACAGCATCACATTTTCTAGCACATTCTGTACTTTTTTACATGTAGTGTACTGTATACAGTGCTGCAATTCACTGCATTCTTTACCTAAAAGACATTTTGGAACACTGTCATGTAAGAGCAACATTCATGGCGCTATATAAAAGTACCCTTTTTAATGAGGAGGGCCACACAGAGAACACATTATAGAGGGGACTATAAAACGCACAGCATAATATTTTTTACCACTGGAAGGGCACTTTGATTAATTTTCTTACTCCAGGGGCAAATCCATATTTAAATATTTTATTCCCAAACAAAGCTGATCAGTAGGACACTGTTTAAGGAACTTTGGCAAAGTTATTGGGGTGAGGCTGCAACTACACTTAATTTAAAAGTCGCCAGATCAGCATATGTTCTAACATCTTCGTGTTACTTTTCAAGCTGTCCAAATGGATTAATAAAGCATTCGTTGTGATTATAGTTACTGCACTCAACCAGCAGGGGGAAATATTGTAATGCTACACAGGCCGTTTCGTATATCGAGTGGTCCATTGACAACTCTTGTGTTCATTTGCAAATGCCAACATGAACAGGCAGCTGACGATAGCGCAGTCAGTACAACTGCCCGTGTGCACTATAATGACATTTCGGTGAGTTATCGCGTAATGTAAATGAATCTACACGAATCTAACCTAACCCCATAGCTGGTGTAGTCTATCTGTTAAAAATGAAGGCACGCACCATAATAATACACTTGACTTCAAAAGTGAACACGAGTACTTCCAGGACATGTGCATACACTGACGCTAGTGGGTCGCTGCGAATATAAAGCATGTCGCAGCTCAAAGCACTCAGAGATAAGATCAAAATTACAGTTACTAATATCGTTGTGACATCCAAGATTATTTTAAAGAGTAGACTATGTTCATATCACTATAATTAACCGGTAAGTATATAGCTGCGCACTATCTAACATCACATGAGCCAGAAGCCATTGCAAACCGCTCGTAAGTTACTCGGACAACCGCGCTGGATTCAATGTGCGTTTTACTATGCCCCGCCCACCAAGCAACAACACCGCTTGCTGCCGCCTTGTCAAATAGTTCCGTATTAAATGCAGTCTCTCCCAGTGACAATTTTAAAACTACATATAAAACATTTTATTGATTCAATTATGACTTAAACCAATATTGCTTTAAACTAATATTCACATTTGACGTTCCAAACAATGTCAGAACTGCTTGTCCGGAACCTCTGCGGATGGATATCTAGAGCAAGGGGGAAAAAAACCAATCCGTAGTATTAAAACCCGCGGGAGCAGCTGTTGGTAATATTGCAGCAGTGTAAGTGCGAATTGGTGGAGGCACACTCACGGAGTTTGAAATGCCGCTTGAATTGCAGACCATCTTTTGAAACCGGTGCAGTCAACTCCTCCTTTGGAATATTTGCGTTACTTTCACTTGGCAGAAGCAAGACTTTTTGCACTTGGCTGATTTAATCAAATCTGCCTTATTTTTGACGTATTCAAATTAACTCTGGTAAGTATCTCTTTAGTTGAAGTAGTTTGTAATAATTTGTCGATATTGACATCTTGAACGTTGTTCCCATCTTTGAATGCCTGCTTGTTTTAAACGTAATTGACATTTTAATAATAATCGAATATTTAAGTGATAACTGGGTAAGTAAAATGTATACTATACTGGGAGCCCTGCACTGGATAGAGCCCAGCCCATACAGGCAGTTAGATTGTGGTGACGCTCACATTTAAATGCCGGTAGCTTGCACTGACAGTCAACGTGACTAGGCTCGAGTTGAGTTCTATCCGCTAACGTTACTTCGGAGCTGAACACAATGATTTGATGGCTACTTTTAGTCTTTTTACTAAGATGCTAAATAACGGTTGTTCATACAACATACCAGTGGTATAAACACTGCGAGTACAGCGAGTAATGTTGTCTTTCATTTGCAGGCAGTCATGCCACAAAGTCCGAGCATGGCGAGCAAGAATTATGACTATGACTACGACTCCTATCAACCGTATTTTTACTACGACAACGAGGATGAGGATTTCTACTATCAACAGCATGGTCAAACACAGCCCCCAGCTCCAAGCGAGGATATATGGAAGAAATTTGAGCTGCTACCAACACCGCCACTCTCGCCTAGCCGGCGACCTTCTCTCGCTAGTTTGTATCCCTCAACAGCTGACCAGTTGGAGATGGTGACTGAGTTTCTTGGGGACGACACAATGGTCAACCATAGTTTGATTTGCGATGAGGACAATGCAAAGTCTATTATTATCCGAGACTGCATGTGGAGTGGTTTTTCCGCGGCAGCTAAACTTGAAAAAGTAGTTTCCGAGCGTCTGGCATCATTTCAAGCCGCAAGAAAAGATGCCGTTGTCACGACGGAGTCTGCGGGGAGCGGCTCACATCGACTGAAGTCCAACGTTTGCTACTTGCAGGATATCAATACCCCAGCGTCGGAATGTATTGACCCTTCAGTCGTGTTCCCCTACTCACTGACGGAAACCCCCAAACACAGCAAAACATCACAGCCTTTGGCAGTGGGCCTACCTCTGGATACTCCACCCAATAGTGGAAGTAGCAGCAGTAGCGACAGTGATTCGGGTAAGAGATTGCTTAATGTTAGCCATGTACCTCTACCTTCTCTTACACAGATAGGCTATGTATCTGTCTGGCAAGCGAACTTGTAATTTGGGATGGTTGAATAAATTATTGGCAATTAAGGTGTTAAATCCTGGGTTGTCGTTAGTGGCTGTTGCATAAGGTGTACCCTCCCCCTACGCTCTCCAGAGCTGCATTTGTCTGGGATGAAGATGAGCAGTGCTGCAATGCTCTCACGGAGGGGGAGAGGGCGGAGGCGCATAGGAGCCCAGGCTAGCTGCGTGTGTTTTGACTTAGCAACGGGCAATGTATTTTAACGGTGTGTCCCTTTTATTTCAGACGAGGACGACGACGATGATGAGGAGGAGGAGGAGGACGAGGAGGAAATTGACGTTGTGACCGTGGAAAAGAGGAAATCTGTGAAGCGATCGGAATCCAGTACTTCAGATGCTGCTTGCAGATCGCATCACAGTCCTATAGTTCTGAAGCGCTGTCACGTCAACGTTCACCAACACAATTACGCAGCACACCCATCTACTCGAAACGAGCAGCCCGCAGTCAAGAGGATTAAGTTCGAGGGCAACGGCAGCAGGGTGCTCAAACAAATTAGCAACAATCGAAAATGCACGAGTCCTCGGACGTCTGACTCGGAGGATAACGACAAGCGCAGGACTCATAACGTGCTTGAGCGACAGCGACGGAATGAGCTGAAGCGCAGTTTTTTTGCTTTGCGGGACGAGATCCCAGACGTGGCCAATAACGAGAAGGCCGCCAAAGTAGTTATACTTAAAAAAGCGACAGAGTGCATCCTCAGAATGCAAACAGAGGAGCAAAAACTAATGTCAGTAAAGGAACAGTTACGGAGAAAACATGAACAGCTGAATCACAGGCTTGAGCTACTTAAAAGTTCATAGTGAACAGGATGAGGGGTTCCTCAACCTCTGGACTTCTGCTGCATGAAAATGCAACTGCGCTCAAGACTGTTCCTTGACAGCTCAGACCACTCATGACACTGAAGCAATCTAATCTTTTTGGTATAGATTCACTGCCTTGTTTAAATGCGGGCTACTGGAAGTCATGACTTTGTTTGTTTATTTTGTATTTAATTTTATTTTTACTATACAATGACAAGCAGACTTGCTACCGACCTAAATTAATATTGTGTTTTGTAAGATTTGTACATATTTGCTCAGATGTATTTCAGATGTTGTATTGATTCTGAATCATAAATGCATTTGTTTATGAAACTTGTTTGACTCCTTCTTGCTTTAGTGCTGCTAATTACCTACTTACTTTTTTAAAATATCCTAAAATCAGTGGTGTTGGGCTCTAAATAACGTGCAGGTGTGTTTTCTGACATGCCTGATAATGTGAAAACTGCAGGCTTCCATGCTGATGATGCCATGCACTTGACCACGCCCCACCAAATGGTGCATTAGTGGGGGACAATGGAATACTATGCTGGTCACTGGGGCTTCTATGCAGTCCAGGTACAGTTGGTTGTGGAGCCCATAATGACCTTGTAGTACATTATGCAGTGCACCATTTCAACCTGAGGGAGGGAACATACACAGTGTTAAGAATTTAAAATTACTCAGCAGTCTTGAATGGCCTCAGAAAGGAAATATTAATTTCAAGTCTTACTCTGTTCATCCCACTACACCCCAGTGTTTGCAAAGAACTGCATTAAATAGCAAGGTTTTATTTGCGCAACATGAAACCTAGCCTGGACAAATGCAGACAATATCAACCTAGCCTAGGAACATATGCCCTTATAGGCCATGAGCCAAATGGGGTCAGAGTGCCCTCCCTCTCATTGAAACCATCTACAGGGTTGCAGCTTTAAGAAAATGTATAGTTTTTGCTGTCTAACCTGTATCCCTTAAGAGTGTAGGCAAAAATGCAAAAATCATCTGTCCACATAATGCCTATGTCAAAGATTTTTGAATCAAGAATGTACTAAGAGTACATACACAGGTTAAACAGCATAAACTACTTCTGAAAGCCTATGATCTCATGTGTGTCCCGACTTCCTCAATGGACTATTCATAGTTTTCTAATGTATTCCAGTGGAAATACATGGCTTTGAAACTCAATGATTTTCAATGGGCATGACTGAAACAGGTAGTGCATCTAAAAAAAGCATTATTTTTTTTTTTTTGGAGGGAAGGGGGTGCACTCTGACCCTATTTGGCTCGAGACCTACAACTGACAGTCCAAAGAAGATAATATGCTTGGAAAATCCTTCAGGTGAGCAAACAACAAACTGCGAGTCCTCTCTCTCGATGTTTAATGATGCTCTCGGCTTCTGATTGCTCTGGATGGACCTACAAAGGATGATACCGACACAGCATCACAACCCTGGCCATCAGCATCTTTTCACATCACTAAATAATACCTTTTTTTTACGATGATTTATGAAGCCACATGTAGTATTAGTAGCATAAACCTGTCTGGAACAATGACCTAAATTGTTTACAATGTGATAAAAATCAATCCAGGACAGAATTATATTTAAATAGTATATAATAATAAAGATTATAATATAGGCTACATAATCAAACGTTTGTTCCTGACAAAAGTTATTTGAATTCACTATGTCCGACATGGCAGTTCTTCATTAAAATAATCGGCTATCCTGTCGGGTTCAAGTTCGAGCTCAGCAGACTAGTGACGTCAAGGACCTGACTCGATCCAAAATGTGCTACAATGCGCATGCTGAGAGAGCACATGGAGGAGAGGACGTGATTTAGCTGCTAGGTAGCTAACGTTATTGCTTTTCAGGCTATATCAGACATCTTACTTTTTTCGCTGGGGATTCTAAAACAAAATCTGAATGCAAGAGATGAAGATATCGAAAGAAATGGTGGGGATTATTTGCATTGAAATGGCGAGTAAAACAGCATATGTCTAATGTTTAATTAATGAAACTGCTGGCTTGTGGTACAGAAGTGTGCATTGCTTCCGCCACAGGTGTAACGTTAACGTTAGAGTCACGGAAACGTGGATGTATAAAAACATTGCTTTTATGTGTCACATAGCTTTGTATATACTTTAGTTATAAAGTTTAGCAAATACAACTTGTAACTCACCTGGCTTTCTTGGCATAGGACGACAGGTTTACCTTACTTAACGTAAGACAACGCGGTCGGGTGTGTTGAAGGTTGAGGAACCTTGGTGCTTTGGTTTTTACAGTCAATTTAGAAATAAAAGGCCAGATTAGGAAAATGCATGCGTCCTACACAAAAAGCTGCGATGTTTGCAAGTCACTCATGTAACGTTACCTTACCTCAAACCCACAGAGGTAACTCAGCGTATCCCAGTTGTGGTTTTGGCCACCTCACCAGCGTTTTCAGTTACTCACGCTAAGGCATTGTTGAATTAAAGCAAATAGTCTTTTAGTCGAAAGTAAATGAGTATGAAAGAAAAGTAAAGCTGAGATGGCGAGGCACTTTATGTTTAATTTTCTTCTTACACTGCTGTGCTAACGTGATTTGATGGGACTGCTGTCAACTCTGAAAACTATATGGTGTACCTCATGAATATCTTTATCTTTAGGAAGATTGTTTCTATAGATGTTCTCACTGAAATTTACAAGGGATTTGCAATGATGGTAGCCCTGTGATCAACCAGCTCCTTTATCCCTCCCACCACCATGCCCTGTCACCTGCTGCTGGGCCTGACAGTCGCCATGGTGCTCAGCACCCTCTCTGCACCACACACAAGTCACTTCATTCCAAAGGACTCCCTCAATCACTAGACACAGTGGTTACAGTGAATGTGGCGTTGAGCTCTTGTGGCTTGTTTTTATTCCCAAGTACCGTTTACATTCAGTCTGTTTTGAGGAACTCATAGAAAGACCCCTTATGCTACAAATCCACACGCACCCATGATTTTCATATACTTTAATATCAGAGCACTACTTTGGCTCTGACTGTTGATGTCTGGTGTGCAGTGATGGCACCAGATTAAATCTACTCCTATTTTCCCTTCCTCCACGTATGACACAAGAAGCTCCACAGGGATTGTGGTGTATGCCAACTGCTGATGTTGCACTGTGTGTAAAGAGTCATGACTTGTCAGTCTCGGGAAATTGTAGTGTGTGTGCAACTTCTGGACTACAGTGACTGCATTAGACTTCCCTGGCCATTCATCATCATGCAGGAGGCACGTCGCCATGTGCCCTGCTAGCTGTGGCAGGTTTGTCTGCATGCACAACTGATTACCTTCATACTCTTTCTCTGAATTGGTTCAGATGACCTGCTGAGGGTGTGGAACTGGTCCCGCTGTCTGCTGCTCAACCCAGCCTAATGACCCTCACAGGATCTTAGCAGTGATGCATTGGTTTTTGTCCAGTGGCTAGTTCTGTGTCTTGTCTACATATATATGTCTTAGGAGAGACATTTTTTTCTTCAGATATGAAAAATGGTCATGTCGGTCATACCCTCCTCTGTCGTTGGTTGGTTGTTTGTTTTTTGTGTTTGTTGTGAGTCCCCATCCCAGTTCAACAGGGTTCAGAGTTGTCTATCTTTAACCTGCACACTGGCCCTGGCTGCAGAATGGATGACTTGCAGTCCGTCCCTGGCAGCAGCTGTGATATGGGTTGCCAGAGCAGACTCTAAACATGGCTCTTCATGGAAGGCTTGTTCCTGATATGCTACTAATGTCTCACGCGCACATCCTGTCCCATCATTGCTGGGGTCATTGGGGCCGCATGCAGCTGCCCAGGGTGTTACCCTTATCCACCACCCCCACCCCACCCCATCCACCAATCCCACACCGGTTGCTGGTTTTATTTTCTGTCACATCTTCCTCACTCTTTCCCAAGTGCTGCCTGGCACCATAGAAGGTATGGGACAGGAGGGGTGGGTCTGTCATCATGTGTGGATGTCAGGCCTATGAGGGCATACTTGTCACCAGGCTCTCGCATGTTGTGATGTCACAGATGCCTCTTACCCAGCACCCATACCTCATGTGCAGAGGCTTAAATTAAAGAGTGTAGGCTGTATACTCAACTGGCCTCTTCAGGGTCTAGATTTTAACAGGTTTAGTCTAACCCAACTATTGAAGGATCCCATTCTCTTTCCAGCTCTTACAACTGTAGGCTACTTAAGGATGTATCAGGAGAAAGTTATCATGTATGGCCAGTTATATCAGGAGAAAATTAATCCATTAATCATGTTTTGATTTAACAGTAGGGTAGCACTTGAAAAAGTGCACATTGGGCAACACAGTTTAAAATAACCAAATTCTTAACATTTACTTAGTAACACTTGCATCAAACAGGTGGAAAGCAGACATGCCAGATTTGCACTCGCAGATAGGTCATCTTCAGGTGCCCTGCCACACACTACTTGCCAGTCAACAGAAATGTTCAATATTTACAGCTCTTGTAGTTAAAAAAAACAAAACAAGTTCTTGACCCCTCTGCTACAGAATGCTTCTGTACTTGACCCTGGCAACAGGCACTCATAGCAGGCAAAAGTGGCTGTAGAGGATGTGTGCTGGCTGGCTGGCTCACTCACTCACTGCCTCCTCCTGTCTGCTTTGATGAGTAAAGCCCAACTCAGTGGCCCCTCATCCCATCCTTCCCTGAAGAGCTGCATGTCCCCAAGGGAAGTGTGGATTGCTCCCCCCCATTGATTGTAAAAGAGCAGAGGACGGTTGGCCATCTGGAGAAAATGATACCATCACTACTGATTCCTACCATTTAGAGTGGCCCTTTGGTCTCCACCACGCACCCCACCCCATCCCACCCCCTTCACCCTACTCCCTCTGTGCTCTTGACTGAGGGCCAAAGAGGGTTGTGTCTTCATTAGTTGTAATAGTAGATGCCACTTATACATGTTGTTGTACTCATAATGCTCACAGACAGCTTGTGTGTGCTGCATTGTTTCGAGGTCTGTTTGTTATCGATGTTATCAAGACTATGTCTATTGTAAGTTTGTGTACGTATGTATAGTGTTGAGGCGTGTGCTGACAAGTGTATCATATTATCCATATACTTACACGCAGATGATCACTGTTCATAAATTATTTAGTACAGATCATGTTGTTTCTACCAGCCATAGGCAGACATACACCAATTACTATGTGCAATACAATATAATATTTGACAAAACACATTTGTCTTTAAAGCTTTCAGCAGACTTGTCACAAATTAATTTAGAGAAGGAGGAAAAAAAACATGCCTTTATTTGTCAAGTTTGCTTGACCCTTGTATGATTTTTAAAGCTCAGAATCTAAAGTGTTTGTTAGTTTTGTTGTATTTGATGTGAATATTGACAACATAGGCTATTGTCTATTTACTTAGTGTATGTGTGTAACTGACCACAAGAAACTACCGGAAATGTGAGTCATTGTAAACACACTGAGGTTTGTTAAGCAAATTGAGGGCGTCTGCAACTGATTTACTGCTCTGCCGTTTTTGTTGGGAGGAGACCCTTGTGGTGATAGGTGATAGCCCTTTGATGGATGCAAGTTTGTGTAACTGGTGGGGGGGCGCTTTGAGAAAACAGATGGGCTGTGGTGGAGGGAGGGGCACAGACGTGCTATTCACACTCAATCCCTGACAATGTGCCACAGCAAAGAGCAGATGCCTTTGGAGCTGTGCCTTTGTTGTGAGGTACAGTCGAGGGTCTTCCGTCATAAAGTGGAAGGCAATGATCTTTATCACCTTGTTTGCCGATGACAAAGTCATTGGATTCCAGTTGCTCTCTGCAGTGGTTATTGGCCTTTCCTTAAGTGATTTATTAGTTGGTCATTGTTAATAACTTTGAACGTTATTGAACTAGCTAACATAACGTTTTAAATTGAGAAGTAATTTTCACTGAATGACAGCCAGCTTGATAACATTACTGAAGTGAACAGAGCAAAATAAAGTTAGCTTACAACATTATATTAAGTTTGCGCAAAGTCCAAAAACAGTTAGCTTCTAGTTAGCACAAAGGGATATTGTCATAGTCACTGCTATTCACTTGAGTTGACTAGCTCACTAGCTTGGTTCATGGACACACTAAATTGTTTTTCAAAGTCCCAAAGTGTGATTTGGTGATATCATATATGATTACAGACAATACTACAGTACACAGAATTATATTGATATTATATTATAATTTATTAAGATAAGTTTTTGTTTTGATGTAATGTGACACTCCCACTTATACAGACTGGAACTGTTCACATTTTCTCCCACAGTAACGTATTATGTTGCTCTATCTTGGTCAGTATTGAAAGATCTTTGCTCTAAATGGCCAAGGCCAACATAACTTACTAGCCAGGGATCCCTTTAACCTCTACCAGTTCCCTTCTCCTTGTCAGCTGCTATCAGGAACCAGTCTATGCATCTGATTATATCTGAGGACTGTGTATTAAAAGCAGGCCTGAGCATGCTGAAGTTACAGCTAGCTTTTTTTTAAATCAACACTTTAATGCATCCTCTATGCATGTCTGTTACAAGAGCATGATTTAAGTCTTGACACTTTCAAGCATTTTGGAGATTCTGTCCAGTCCCTAAATTACATATGAATAGTATGTCCATGCATCATGCCTCGTATTGATAGTCTTGAATGTACTTAGTGACTGATAACACGTAGGTCTTATTGTCTTTTGCACCATAAGTAGTAGAACACTGCCTCGCAGAGTGAGATATAAACCCCTCTCATTATTGCTGCCCTTAGGAAATTTTGAGCATGTTCTCCCACTGTCTGAGAAGTCAAAAATAGGCTTGACTGACCTCTCAATTAGTCATGAGCAAGGGACCAGCGCCTAGAAGGAAAAGGTGTGAGTCAAGGCAATTTCTCTAATGGATTTTAACTGATTAAGAGAGAGTGTGTGTGTGTGTTTGAGTATGTTGGTAAGTACACCTTCAAGTTTGATCCTGACATGTCATGGTTTCTTTTTTTTAATGAAAACCTGTGGTAATAGTCTATATAGACTCCGCTGTGTCATAACAGGCCAACGTGACAAACATATCATGAGCTGCATTATAATTGGTTGGCATCTGATAAATTAACTAATACCTTTTGTCGGTTATCTTTGGCATATCAGTGAAACACACACACACACTCTCTCTGATCCATTGGGTCTGTGTAGCATTGACATTACTGCCCACGTTTCTGTCCCATCCTGTTATTCCTCTCTTTTACACACCAGTCGAGTCCACTGCTGCCCAGGTTCTGAACAACTAGGCTCTGGGCGGTGCCGACATCACTTCCTGTTAGTCAGCTTCTTTTTTGGCTGGCAGATGGGCATTGTCTCTGGGCTAGAGAACCGCACGCTCCTGAGACAGCTGATCTGTCCACTGGGACCTGAGGGCTTCAGGAGCAGCTGCCTGAAAACACCTCTGTCTTATCCTGCCTGTGAGGAGAAACAGAGACTCTTTGTGCCAGGTCCCTTGTCCAAAAAGGAAGGGTCTGCTGTGAGAGATCACAGTGTGAGGTCACCAATCAAGTTGAGTGTCAAAGTCTTAAAAGCCTGACAGCAGGTCCTCACTTGCACATATTGTGTGATTGATTTGTGTTTTTTGTTTTGTTTTGTTTTTGTTTTGTCTTTTCTTTTCAAATGGAACTGAGCTCAGACTAGCTGTTCAGTAATGCCAGAGTCACCACCATCACCCTGACTGTGTGACTCTTTCCTTCTCTTAACACCCTGAATGTTTTTGCAAGACCCTTGTGCCAAAGGTCTGAACTTCATGACCCCTACAGACTTGGCATTAGGACAGTTGGCCCACTCTGGATAAATGTGTATCTTCCTTTTTTGAAGGTTGGGCATGAGACCAGTTGATGCTCATCTAATCTTAGTTGCTCTGACCTTAACTTCAGACTAAAAGCCAAACATTACTCTGAACAAGCATTTTTGCACTCGCAGTCTTTGTTTTGGAGTGCTCAGATGACCGTATTCATCCATGCCCACTGAAGAAACGGCCTTTAAAGGCCACTAGTTAGCCTCCTGGTTTTCCCTCATCAACCCATCCCCACCCCTTGTGTTCCATTTCCTTTCCATGTTTTTGCCAGTATGAAGGCTGATCATGCTGCCTACCATCTAACAATGGTGTGCCATTTCTATGGAAAGAAAAGCATCTTGACACTTGGCTTTGAGCCATTATTATCCAAGTCAATTCTGTCTGTATTTTTAGGTTCTATTCCTGTTCTTGTTACCCAACTTCCATAGCCTACTCTGGCTGATGACTGACAAAGGACAGCTCCTGCACTGACATAGATGGCTGAAAATAAGATGAATGGCTTTATATACACAGAGGCTACTGTGATGTAATTCATAAATGAAACCATATGGTTTGTCAGAGCTTGCCTCGGCCCCCAAACTTGGCGACAGACAGAACCTTTGGTTGAGGTCGGACATCCCCACCCAGATGAAGGCCCAGCAGACACTAAACCTCCAATAAAAGGCCTGAATTGTTCAAGCACTGGTTTTGTATGTCAAGCATCTTACCAGCCTGATTCCAACCCGTATTATATAATTTAATTGAAAACAGTCTCTCCCTAAAATAGTCGTGGTTGAAATCCACAAACTATTTCGAAATTTCTGATGGGCAAGACTTCATCTGAATAATCCTAGTTTAAATCCACACTCACACAGTTTCCAAATTCCTGATGGGCAAGACTTGTACCATGTTATTGGCAGGTTATTGTTCTATCTGTAATGGCAAGCCTTAGGCTGAGCACCAGACACAGACGATAACACATTCTGCCCACGTTCCCCGGCCCCCTCCTCTCCCACGGATGTTATGCTTTATCACTGAATTCCCAAAGAGGGGACTGTGTGAAACAGCAACACTCACTGCTGCTCGTTTCCTGTGAAAATAATGGTGTTCTCTTTTGCCCCCTCGCCCCCAACCCCCTTCCCCTATCACTCGTTCTCTCATTCTTTCTTCCCCTTGTAATCTCTCTTTCACACTGGGGAGATGAAGTGGGTTCACAGTCAGTCTGTGCCTAATATGAGTGAGTGAGGGAGATGCTCATGACACACTATCAGCCCTTTTGCTGATTCACTTTGTGTGATTTACTACCGCGGTGTATGCTGCCCTGAGGTAGTCATGACCCCACTGTTGTATTTTTGGCTGCTGCTGTGTAAGTCGGGGTGATGCAAGGAATGTGTAATCTAATGAAGGAACATGTTGCTCCTGTAGGCACTCCGGCTGAAATGGAGGCAACCGTAAGGCTGAGTTAAAGTCTCCTGTCAGCTATTCTGTTTCTGAAGTCTGTAATGTACTCACATAAGTAGGCAGATGTCTTAAAATACCCCCAACCCCACACCATCCCACCCCCACTCCCACCCCTAGTTTTTCCCTTCTCCCTTTCTAGATGCTTCCATGTTCCATGAGTCCACGTCCTCAACTGACAGAGTAGTGTGATCAGCCTGGAGTCTCTGGTCAGTTCAACACTGGTTTACTGACTCAGATTTTTCACATACTCTTTATTTTTTCTTTTTTTTTTTTTTTTTTTAATCGCTGACTCTTTCTGTCCTTCTGTATCTTGGTCTTTCTCCTGCTTTAAACGCTTTAATTTCTGCCCTTGGCTGGTCTCCCAGTACACGCTGTAAATGGCTGGAGAAGAGCGAGAGAGAAATGAAGCCATGAAAAGAGAGAGAGAGAAGAAGGGAGGGAGGGAGGGAAAAAGGCCTTGGAAGTTTTAAATAAATAGCGTCTGTCTCCAGTAAATAAGACCCACTAAACAATCAAGGACTTGAAATTCAGGGTTCTGGTGAAAAAAATGTCTCCGCTGTGCCAGGGCCCAACCCTGAGGGCTCTGTGCCAGAGAGGCTTAACACACTTTTACCGTAAACAAGCTGGAATCCTGGCGTCTGTTTGAACAATGTGCTGGCCGCTCTGCCAGCAAAGCACAAGCCTGCGTTTCATGACTAAACCGCCCCCCTCACCCCCCACCCCTGCCCCATCAGGAGAAAGTCAGCGTTGAGTAATAGAATGACTGAGTGTTTTGTAATACACAGTAATATGCACATAACATTTGACTCTTGGGCTAGATTGGAAAAAGGGGCTGAGTCTGGTTTTACAGTAGTGTGTCTCCGAAACACTTCATCTGTTCTTGCCTGCAAGAGTGTTGCTCGCTGGCAGGCACGCTGTTCTGTTGGCTGGTTCCGTCCCGGCTGTGTACTGACCAGAGTGCCAACTATGTGGTTTGTGTGAATTTTACTGGGAGTGAGAAAGAGGAGTTCTCCCAAGCCATTTTGCAAGAAAATGAAGCCATGCTCAACTTAATTTTTCTAGAGAAGAGTTAAAAAAAAAAAAAAAAAAAACTTTTTTTCTGGCATTATATTGCCAGTTAGGGTCTGAGATGTAAACGTACTTGATATTTCCAGCGAATGGTGAACCGAATGCCCTCAATCCACCCTCCCCAACCTTTCTGCCCCCACCCCCCTTCGTCCTCCCCATGCCTCCCAACCCACCCCACCCCATGCCCTCACCCCAGCCCCTCTCTGCAATGGCACCTGTTGCGTTGGCTATTTGTCCAGGTCCACTTTTACGTTTAATTTATGGAGCACAGCTGTAGCTTGAGTGGCTTGCAGTGACCTTTCAACTCCTGCATTTGTGTTCTGTGTTCCTCATCTGTGGAGCCATGTAGCCGTTCTCCTGCTGCATCTGACCATTGTGGTGTCCAGTTACTGTGAATGGTGAGCTCTCATAAGTGAAAGTGGTGTGATGTAAGTAGTAGTAGATTACATCAAGGGGAATGTAGTAGCAATTTAAAATAATAATTAGTTATGTTGTGTGTTAACTAATCCACAGATCATCAAGTTATCCCCTAAAGGTACCCCCTTACCCTTAGCCCTGAACCAGTCTACAATTAACAGGCATGACTTGGCTAGCCAATCGATCATGTCAATTCATGCCAGTTGATTCGTTGATTGCTCAGTGTTCAGGGTTTACAGAGGACACTGGGATGAGGCCGTAGACTCTGATTGAAGGGGGTTGGGGGTAGCTATTTTGGTGTGCCTCTGTGTTCCTGCCATGCCAGGAGTAGGAGTGGTGCTTTAGTTCTAGGAAGGCAGGGAGACCCGAGAGGAGCTTGCCTACTTGTGACTTGTTTCCGCCCTTTTGTAGCCATGCCCCAGGAATGGAGCCGGGACAGTGGGCGGGGGTATGAGGTGGATCAGAACACACTGTTGCCATGGAAACCAGAGGTTACATTCCGACCTTTATGGCCTGTGCGAAATGCTTCCCCCTGTGAAATTGTCTTTCTCTCCTGACAAGTCACCTGTCTGTCAGAGATTGCCAGCATATGGAGATGAGATTTCAGTGGCGCTGTTTCGTTTGCTTCTCTTAACATAACATTCCCATTCTCCAGTGAGTGGCCACCATACTTTTCTGCACTGTGAGAGAGTTGTGTTTCTCCACCTGCATCTTTGGTATTAGGAAAACGAGTGTCAACTATCAGGTGATCGATCAGTTAATTTTGCTGCCTGTACACTGACTATTTAACTGTGAGTCGGTTCAATGTGTAGCCATACTTCACCGTGCCTAGTCATGAATCTGTCAACTTAAGACGTGCTGATTTTCACTACCATCATTATCATCCTCATTAATTCTAAATGTAAGTTTCAGCTACTAGGAGGATTCAACACCCTAGCACACCGCCACCCTGGTGTACACCCCCGACCCCCTTCGGGGAACAGCAGGTGCTTTATGATCTCTCTCTATACAGCAGGCGGCCCAAAAATTGGTGCCCAGTTTTCTCCTCTGTGCACACATAATTTATACAAGCCCTCCTCTTTCTCCCTCGCCCTCTGTGTGTCTCTCCTCTATCTCCATCCCTCCCTCTCTCTGTTGCACACACAGCCTATTCATCCAATCTCTCACACATACTCATAGTTAGCCTATTTATACAGCCACTCTCACACACACTCACTCTCTTACACACTCACTCACACTTTTTCTCTCTCTCTCTCTCTCTCACACACACACACACCCCCATACACCCAGTCTCACTCCCACCCTCAGACTGTGTCTATTTCGGCAGCAGTATGCCTGAGTGCTTCTGCTGTGTCAGTGTGATGGAGTAGAGGCAGGGGGTTGTGGGGTCAGTGTGTGTGTGTGTGTGTGTGTGTGTGTGTGGGGGGGGGGGGTGTTAAACAGCGTGTGCGTCCGGATTGCTTTCCACCAGGGAAAGGCCAGCTCAGCCAGCTGCAGTGTCATGTCACAGGGATTCTGTCAGTTGCCCACCACTTCCTTTCCCCTGGCATGCTTTCTTTGGGGACATGGCTCACAGTACAGGCCGGGTGTGTTTGGGAAAACCACAGAACTTAAACAGCAGATTTAAACAGCAGGCAGAGGTCTAGCATGTCTTCAGTTGGGAATGTGAGGCTCTTTACTTTATTTGTCATAGTGGAAAAAAATTAGATGTGCAGTGGGTTTTGACCCAAACCTGAGTCCCCTTGAGGAATGAGCCAATTCATAGTATTGGATGACAGTGTTGCTACGTGCTATGGTTCCCCCATGTTGACTGAGTCACTAGTTGTTTGAGTGTGTGATGCCAGATCTAAGACCTAAAAATGGCAAACATTCCATAAATCTACGAAAAATACCTTGAACACTAAGCTACTTCGGACACTAAGGATGAACAAGAATGCTTACACCTCCGCATCCACAATTTGACATTGTTTCAACCTAAATCAGCCTAAAATCAGAGAGAGATGCATCGACTGTCATAGGATTTTGGCTGTTGTTTAATCATGGTGTAGCTAAATGTTTGTTTAAAAAAAAAAAAAAAGGTCTCTTGGGCTAGACATAGAATGAAATCACGAGAGAAAGGCAAACCAGTAGGTGGCTTGCTGCCACTGGAAGGCTAGATGGGCAATGGCAATGGCCTGCCAGTCAATGTTGATGGAATGAGAATTTCTGTGATGTGGAACAGATGCTTATCAACAGGACAACTTAGCCATCACCAAAGTTTGATGAGCACTAATCTTTGCGTAATCCAGTTACAGATGTCATCTGAGATGAATTTGCAAACCGTTAACAAGGCCTCAATCCCTGCGTTTACATGAGAGCTTTAATTCTGAAAACATTAATTCCGCTTTAAAAAGACCATGTAAACACTTAATTCCTAATTAAAATGATTATTCGGAATTAAGCTTAATTCCAAATTAAGTGGGTGGTTTATTCCTATTTTAAAGCGGAATTAATTTATTCCTTGAACATGTAAACATTTATTATGCTTAAAAATAATTCCGGTCATTCAGCACATGCTCATTGGGTTGCCCTTCTGAAGCGATAACGCACAGCAAGATGGCGGCCCATAGCGTTGGTCCCTTCTTCTTTTCAGCTGACATACGTAAAGGGCGATAATATTATCGAGCTGCGGCCTAATTATTATCGTGACCACTGTGACAGAAGTTTGTAACATGTTTGGATCCATGGCGTAATGACAAACTGAGTTGACAGAAAAGCCGGTAGCCAGCTATAGTGTTGAGCGGAATTAAATAAAGCCGATTTAACGTGTGTTCCATGTAAACCTTAATTCAGAATTATATCCATGTAAACTCGAAGGAAAATATTTAATTAATAATTAATTCGGAATTGAAAAACATCATTTAAACGTGGCCAATGAAAGATTTTTTTTGGTGGAGATCAGTTTGTCAGAATGTTCACTGTAGTGGTGGCAGGAAAATGAGCTAATGAATTTAAATAAGCTAACGTAGATTAGTAGACCAGAATATTTGCAGGGGAGTCCGTGGTCAGGAAAAATCAAAGGAGACTGTTGAGAGTGGAAGCAGCACTCTTAATTCATGTGCTGACTGAGTGGGTACCTCTTTACCACTGAAAGGCATGGGAGATGCAGGAAATGAGGTATGAATGCACATGTGCTAATCATAATGAGTGATCTCTGGCCTAATTGGGACAGGGGTGCACTCTCAATCTGTAGCAGAGCCCCTCTACTGAGTGGGCTCAGATGTCTGCTCTGGTCTGTGGAGGCTTCTGTGTGAGTGCACTAGAACTTCCTGTGTCATGTCTTGTGCCATGCCCCACCCCCCACTGCCGGGGGCTGTCTTCTAGTAACCCTGCAGCCCTGCCGGCTAACTGTGAGTAACTGGAGTCGTCTGATCCGCTGGCTTGATAAAGAGAGCAGACGGCTACCAGGCGCACGAGGGCTCTCTGCGCCACACTGGCTGCAAACGATCTGCGCCCGCACTGTAATCCGGTACGGCAAAGAGCCTCTGCTCGACAATACCTGCCCTGCCCTGTGAGACTTCCCTCCTTTACAGAGCCCACTGCCCACTTATCTCAAAGGCCTCCTCGGTTTCTCCTAGAAGCACAGGGAGCTCTATGCCGCATATGCCCCTAAATCGCATTCTTTTGTTGTTCTTGCTCTTTAGAGTTCTTTTCTTTCCACAACTCACACAGTCTCCTGTTCCACCATTCTGTCAGTCATTCAGTTGGGGGGAGGGGGGGGGCGCATGTAGCAGTTGCCCCACCACCCACCCAAGCGCAAAGCTGTGCTTTGTAGTGGTGTTTCTCTAGCAGATTTGTTTCTACAGGCCAGCAGTGAGCGCCCTGCCAGGGTGGGTTTAACAGTGCACACACAGACAGGAAGCACTCACATCCATACCCATAACAGACAGAGAAGTCAGCTGAGACTGGGATGAGGCCTGGGGGTTGTAAGCAGGGGTGGGAGGGGGCGGGAGGATGTAGTGCATTTGCCCGCTTTACAGCCGAAGGAGTGCAGGGGGTTGGCTTGCCTGGGTTCATGGAGTTCATACTCAGACACTCTCTTTCACCAAGCATTGTGCTGGTGTGTGTGAGATACAAGCGAGCAGATAACACTTAAGCCCATTTTAAAAGTGCTACTGGTGTGTCTCTGCTTCGTTTGTGTGTGTGTGTGTGTGTGTGTGAGGGCATACTATGCTAATTTAAAAATCTTTTCATATTTGACAAACATAGACTTACAATCCTTGTCAGATTTACAACCCCTCTTCCAATAAAAGGTGGAATGATTACAATTCAGATTAAAACAGGTATCAGTGATATTTGCAAATCATGTCAAACCTAAAGGCTATCTAATAAAAAATATTAAAGGTAATACATCAGAAAAGTTGACAGGAATTGTATTTTTATAATGCCTTTCCAGATGTCTAAGATACACAGCTAGAGATGGCAAACATACATCCTATCTAAGTTCTGTGAGGTGGAATGCACCAGTGTGTCTGCTCAATGTGCAAAAGGCTTTACCCAATATGGCAGACACCAAACCACAAGCTCATGCCAAGTCACTTTGCTAAACAGCCTAAGAGATCAATTTCCTGACATTGCCACTGTGCCATGAATGAGTTGAAAGAGGTCCACTGATGTTGGCGGAGCTGAGCACACTGTACCGATTAAAGTTACAAATGCTCATCACCCAGGCAGACGCTATCACTTCCTACTTTTGGCTCAAGGCAACACTTGCTGACAAATGATTGCAGGTCTGTGAGAAGAGGCAGGTGTTTTGGGCTGAAAAGCTCTGAAGTTGATTTAGTTTCTAAACTGATAATAATGGATGTTTCATATTTAAGGCTGGATTCTAAAATGCTCCTTCTATAGAGGAAAGTCCAAAAGGTATACTTAATGAATAATACGCCTGCATTATTACCATCTTTGACATTTAAAGGACAAGGTTGATTTTTTTACATTTAAAGTCCTATTTTCTGTTTATGATGAAATGCATGGTTAAGGTTGAAATTTAGAAATTTTACTCAAAATCCCATGTGGAAGTTTATATACAGGTGAGAAAGGTTTGAAAAAACAGGTATACAATCAAGAATGAACGGTCAAAAAACATACTTTGCAGAGATTTTTGTGTCAGCGTATTAAACTCATGGGTGAGTTTCACATCTTTGCAAACGAAAATTTAATGCATTTTTGGAAAGATTGCACAACTGCACCTATACCGCCTTTGTATAGCTGGGGGTGCTACAGCAACAACCCCAAAAATCTCAGAATCGAGGCATTTGTGAATATTTTAAATTTGGCAATTCAGTTTGGGAAACAAAATTGTGGGTTACATGTGTGCGGCTGTTTCAGTGTCCCTGGTGTTTTAGTGGTGGTTTCTTCCAGTATGGGAGAATTTTAGCATGTGGTGGTGGTATGGTGCATCACAGTGTGCCACAGATCAAGATCAGACTTTACTAAGCTCATGCAAAGGTTTCCATTACCAAGTCAGGTCTATGTTCAATTTGGTGCCACAGTCTCAAGACTGTGCTCCTCATGCTCTGTTTTTATAAATGTAGCCTACCTGTTGACAGTTAATCCAGTTAGGTGTGAACTGTCCCACCAAGTGTTATTTTCTGGCATTACACACCGTTCCCTATTTTTAGTTTTCTGACATCAAATTCAAAATAATTGTTGGTCTGTATTTTTCGTAAAATAAGCTGGGTCATTTACTCAGTTTTCTGCTCCTTTTCTACTTTTCAATTGAATGAGATCACATGGTTTGCAAATCATTTCCTTCTATCATTAGGTGTTGGCTACATAGAAACGAGGTTGTACACGCATCTCATTTGTGTGTGATTTGTATTATCTCAACTGTGCTTCCTATGCAAATGAAACTGGTGTCCAGACATTCCTTGAAGGTTTTAGTTCCTCATACATCCACTGTTGTGGAGGTAGGCACTGTTTAAGGACATAAGAAGTTGGCTGATTTTGCGTTCATGCAAATTAATTTGCCTGTCATATCTGTAGTTGTGTTCGGTATGAGTGAGCGTGAATGAAAATGGTCCAGATCAAACTGGTAGTTTGCAGTAGGCTTCTTGCATTCATTCATTTCTCTGGTAACCTTTGTAACATATCTGTGTTGTTTTTTATTTTTTTTCTTTAACGTTGACCGTTAGTTTACCAATGTGGTACTTTCAGATCAACTTTCCATGTGAATTCCAGGTATCTGTTGTAACCTGTGTGTTATGCCTGCTGGGAGTTCAAGTGCAGGCTCTGGCAGTTAGGAAATTTGCATTGCAAATAAGGTGATTTAGGCTATTATTTCTGCCAAGTATTGTGATCTCTGACTTTCCCTCATAACTGTCAAGTGTTTTCCATTAAAGTAGAATGTTATTGTTTCTCCAAACAGAATGAGATGAATCACTGTTTGTGTTTGAAGGGGTTTTATGAAACCATGTTTTGTCATCCATACCTCTAACTAAAGGAGCATAACACAAAGGCATCTTCCTCAAGATGGAGATTGTGTTATTTGTACATCTGGCTGCTAACAGTACCCAAGACAGATGTTCACACAGGCTACAGTTTACCTGGGCTGGTCAGCGGGAGAACAAACTAGTCTTCATGTGAAGATGATTTATTCAGCTATTTCAGCATAGATTTGTTTGCCTTCACAATGAATGAATGGCCACATGAGTAAGGTTGCCGTCCTTGATGTGATGCGTGTTTCTGGGTTCACTTCCCTGAATTGGGCTCTGTGATTGGTATTGTAAGAGCTGCGGTATTATTTAATCATGTTTAGAAGACAATGGTTTTCAGGGTTTTTTTTTTTTTTTCGGGTCCTGTTTTTTGGAGTTCCAGTTACAACACCTGCATCCTTGGAACAGCTCACTGTTCCTTGTTTCCTTTTGTTAGCTTGTTTGGGCCTCTCTCTCCTTCCCTTTTCCACTTCCTTTCTCTGCCCTCTTCCGTCAGAAGGACTGCTGCTGTTTTGGCATCCATCTGTAGCAAAGTGGTTCTTTACAGATTAGCTTGGAGAAAGAACCATGATTTGTTTAGCTGTCTTTGTTGTGTGAAAGTGTTACACAAAGACAAAAAGACCTTATTCAGCCTTCTCAGTGGGATGTCTCTTACATAATAAAATGCTTAAGTCGGGCATTGTTGAGATGTATTAGACCCTGTCATTATGAGCAAGTACCACCTCCTAATGAAGGCCTAATGGATTATCATGTTGCACTCGAGCACCCATCCTTACAAAAGGAGCCAAGTTGGTTCCCCATGGATACTAGTGCAAGATCAGCTGTTGGAAATCTCCAAGCTGCTTTTAGACAATGTAAAAATACAAGAGTTCAGCAGCCATTTCATGATTGCCAATTTATAGCAAGTTTCATTGGACCCACAGTTGAGGTAACTAAGAGCCTTGTTGCATGGTCAGGTCAAGGTGTTTTTCCACATTTTACACTATATGAGGAATAAATGTTCCAACGGGCTTAAGAACATACACACAGCAACAGGGAGAGACATGTTAACATCCAGATAATCCAGAGGCTCTAACATCTGAGCCGTGACGGCAACAACGTCACAACCAGTACAACCTCAATTTAAGGTACCAGGGAGGAGTGTGACGAATTGGATATCTCAAGTGGCATTATTTTCATTTCCATCCTAGTTATCCTACATTCTCTGTTTCTCTTTTAAGTTCTTTGTCTGCCCAGATTGACAGCATTTGAACATACCATTTAGTTCCTCTGTCACAGACAATAGCACTTAAAATACTAACTGTTGCCACCGCTTGATGCCAGAAGACATCATTAATGATTAATCTTAATAAAGAGGAACTTGGTATATATTTGAATATGACTAGTTGTTTTTTATGTGGGTCTTTCCTCTTCTTATTTAGACTTCCCTGTCTTCAACATCTGCTGTGGGTAATCAAATTTTTTGAGGGGAAAAACATCAAATCCCTCAATGAATCATAAAAGCTGACAGCTGGGTTGTGGACTGGTGTCAGAAGGAGACCCAGGGACTTCCTTCAGCTGCCTTCCAAGACACTGGCACATAGGCAGGACCACATGGACAGTGTGTCTGGTTAGCCTCACAGACTTAACTATATTTAGGATGGACTGTGGCCTTGTCCAATCATCCCTGATCAAATAAAATAAGATCTCTGTCTGTGGAAGTTGCATTACAGGCAGACAAGCCCAGACATACACTTATGGTGCTTAGTGCATTGCATGTAGACAAACTCTACAAGCATGTCAGTGTGGTGGAAAGGAATCATTGTGCAAAGGTGTTATGATGGAGAATGTGGTATAGTTGTTAAAATTTGTGTTTGTGGAACAGTAAGGACACGTCCCCATTCATTCATTCATTCCTTCATGCATCTTTTTATCCCCGCCTCATTGTTTGGTCTCTCCCGCTCCTTCATCTCTGGATGAAGGCCAGAAGTGGGGAGGTGAAAGCCACACCGATGCATCATCAGAGCGGTTTGCTCTACTTTCCTTCCATGCTTGACAAAGCTGCGGAGCTGTAAAAGAGTAACACCTGATCATCATTCCGTTCCTCCACTGGGTGAAGAAACTGAAACCTTAGCGAGAGCAAAGTTTAGGAAACAAAAGGGGGAAAAAAACCCAAACACTAGAACCAAGACGGTGATGGTTTCAGTAGTACTTCATTTGAATGGGTCTACTTAAGGGTTACATGAGCCTGTTATAAACATGACATGATACATAAACATTATTCACTCCTCAGTGATGTTTATGACAGTTGTCATTAAGTGTCATTCTGGTTTTGAAATGCAGGCTTTGGGATGTAGACATTACAAAAACCGAATGACACTTAATGATGAATTAAGTGTCATTAATGTTCATGATGCATGCCATGTTTATAACAGGCTCATGTCTATCTTATGTAGACCCCTTCAAATAAAGTGTTATCGTAGTTTCTTTTCACTCTTTCATTGACGTAATGCAGCTGAAGCCCCAGGATGGTGCTGATGTTCATGGGTGTATTGACATGACTGCTGCATGAAGTGTTTTTAGCTGCAGTAGTTCTTATCTCCTAGCCCACCCTACTGCCCTCTCCACAGATCAAGCGCTGCATAAAAGTTTTTGCCTCGGGTTCATGCATCTTTCTGAGGCTCTTGTCTCATAGAATAGGATGGACCATTTCACGTGTAGCTGTAGCTGCAGTTGTGCTGTGTGTCTGTGGTTAATAATTCAGTGCTGAAGTGCTATTAGAATCTCAATAATCTCTATCTCAGAAGCTTGCTCAAACCCGAACGGGAGGCATGCTGGAAGGCCCAGGACTGCATGGAGCAGTGGAACTGTGTGAGGGTTGGTGCTAGACAGCTGACAAGATGCCCGAGTTCATTGGAGTGACGATGATGTCAGACGGGCAGGAACAGTCGATCATTATCGCCACTACCCCCCTCCCCAGCTGCTGTTGCTGCTGCTACTGCTACTCAAGCAAAGCGTGAGGTCCTTGGCAGTAGGCCAGTGTACCACACAGCCTGGCCCAAAATGGTTGGAGCACCGCGTGGAACGGCTCACCTTGCCAATTAAGAGCTAAGCCAGGATCCCCAACATGCTCTGTCAGTGAGCACAAGGCCAGCAGGATATGGCTGTTAAAATTAAACATCATGACGCACACAGGGGAACCCCCGATCCCAAAGTGATTTTCAGAGCTCATAATATAGATTTTCACATATTGTCCCTTTTAAGCAAACCAAACTTAATCCTCAAAAAGTGGACTAAAAAGTGAACCCCATAAAAGGGACTCCGTTCTGATTGTGTTCATATTGTCAGTTTAATGGAAAGAGGACGTGGGTCTCTTTGTGGTCTGCCTCAGTTCTGATGAGGCCTCAATTTTCTTTTTGTTCACACTATAGTTCCTCAGGAGATCTTAGAACTCTTATTAGTGCTTTGGATTATGGGGTGGTAGTTGTACTGGGCTGTATATTTTCATTAAGCTATCCATTGCCAGTTTCATAATTATGATGATGGTAATGTTTGATGTGGTGTTTTGTTTTCATGAAAACAGTTCTTTTGGGCATTTCATTTGGGCAACAGATGTGAGAGAACATAGTATTCTTTTTATGTAATCTGTAGGCTACAGTTGAGTAGCAAATTCTCAAATTTCATATATTCATTTACGTCGGGAAAAACTGTTACTTTACTGGCTTTATGGTTATGGATGTGACAAAAATCCACTTGGCACTAAACTTAATTTCCATGATTCTGACTGGATCTGACCTGAACATCTATCACTCAACACAGGCCTACCAGTCAATCACACAAACTCCCACTGTATTTGGTTCAACCCATCTGGTTATTCTCTACAAGCTAAAGTTGCCTATGTCCTAAATGACAGTGGTGACTGCACTACAGTTTTCTCTGTTAAAATACTGCGTTGTGCTTCTTGTCATGAGTTCAACACATGCATACTGAGCAATTCGATCATGTTATGTGGCAGATGCTCGTTCAATTCTGAACACAATGTGAAGAACACATTTGTTTGTATGTTTCAAGTCTGCAAGTAAAAAAAGTCTTATCAAGTAGTTGCAATAAGTAGCATATTGGAACCTATATTGTACTAGAGCAAGCGATGCCACAGCGATAAACCTAGAAGAATAAAACACAATGCAAGAAGGGCAAAGTGAACCCAGAGCATTTTTAGTTCACAACGCACTGGTTATGTGAACCGTTTCAGATAACCAGTGAGTTTGTTTTTAGGGCTGAAAGGGTCCAAGTGTGAAAACGCCCTCAAACACATATTTTGAATACCTTCTCAGGAGGTTTAAGGGACAGTTTCCCTGAGTCTAGTCTTGGACTAAAAGGTGTTTTTTTCCCTCAATTTGTCTCTATTTTTAAGTAATTGTGAAATTGAGAACTAGAGGACTATCTTGCAGAATGCAGGGTTTTTTTTGTTAGGGGGGCGGTGATCTTCAGAGCTATTTATGGCCCTTGGCACAGTGCTTGGCTGAGGGCTTCAGGCCTGACTGATAGCCTGACTTAATCTCCAGCCGCAGCATTAATGTGTAACGGCACGTCTCAGTCTCCTGCCCAGGTGAGCTGCCTCTCAGGTGTCAGTGTGCCGGAGGTTTATCGATCCGCCCGCTCGCTCATTCGCTCACCGTGACCCAGAGAACCGCAACCAGCCAGCCAGCAAGCAAGCTCACCGCTGCCAACCCTAGCACCTGTGACTAGCAACAGTATACCTGTCACCAGGAATCATTTTGGGGTGTAGGAAATGTCTCGTATGACTGAATGAAATTCAACAGTCAGGATACACAGCACACAGCACAGCATCTCCACACACGCATGCGGACAGGTTTAAAGATTTGGTTTTAAGGGTCAAGTGAACTACGAATTTCATGTTTCTATTGCACGCACAGCTGCATGATGGATTTTTGCTCTGATAGGTTGTTCACTGAACATTGTATCCCTACTCTGATCTGAACAGCTGATATCCTAGCTGTAAAGTATTTCTATTCACCGCCAGTTTTGGTTTGTCATCTTGTAATTCTTCTGTTCTCTCTAAATGAGACTGTCATGGCTTGCACACTAGAAGAGCTGTAGACACTAAACAATGAACACATAGGCTGCTGCAACAAAGCCTGTTGTGTTAATGATCTGCAATCCTAGCCATTGGCTGTGCTGACTTCAAGGCTCCCAAGGCTCCTCACCTCAGGATCACGAAGGGGTGGGCCAGAGTAGTGTCAGCCGCAGGGAGCCAGAACCAACCCCCATCCCTACACACACACACACACACACACACTTCTCTCACCAGCCTGCGCATCACTCTGGCTAGGCATCATATGATTAGCTCGGAAAGGCGAGGGGAGTGGAGGTCGGTGTGCCCTAGACTGACCCTGCCACTCTGCTGCATCTCTCAGTGCTTCAGGCTGGTGTACCCCCAATGCGTAAATGCATTCACAATACAGACCTCTGTTCTAGTGCAGACACTGCTATTTTTAAGCCTCAAAAATTTTTACTGCCCTTGAGATTTTTAGTTTGTTGTCTTTTGTTCTCTACTAGCGTTACTAGGGGAGAGAGGTGTTTGATTTTTGTTTTTATTCCAAAGTTTTTTTTTTTTTGACTGACTGTTCAGCTGACACTAACCTTCTTTTCTGCTTTCTTGTCTAGAAGTGTTCATCACTGCAGGCAAATGCTGAAATTGCATTCCACTAAGTTCAGACAGATGTATTCAGTGCATCTGTCATAGGTGTGATAGCAGTACCATTTCTCATGTTTTCTGATGGTCATGCACTAGCTCTGACCCATGATCCATTTACAAGATATTCACTTGTCATTTCTTTGCTGTGTAGCGATTTTTTGCTTACAACCACAGTTGGAATTTCCTGGTGCGTTTTCAGAGACTGTTCATTTTCAGCATGTCCCTAAAAGTCAGCAGAAATGTCCCCTCCACAAATGCATCACGCCTGGACAAGTTCTTTCAGCATCGGTCGCTTTTTGAATTGTCACAGTTGATAGCTTGACCTATTAATGGCCCTTTGGATATCTGCTTTTAAAAATTTTGGGGAAAGAAAAGTCATGTTAACAATGCTTCTTCAGCAGTCCTTTGATGTGTGCACCCTTCCCGTTTATCTGCGCAGGCTCCGAGGAGACGTCAGCTACTTCAAGCTTGAGAGCTGCGCATCAGCACATGATAGCAATCTGTGTTTGCAAAGCTGCGTCCGCATCATCCGTCTGTGCTGCCTGCTTTGGTGCATTCAGGGTACGCAAGTTCATTCGGTCACCCAAGGTAGTGTGTCCCATCGCCTACTCACTCCCCGGCCCAGCCGCCCCACGCTGCTCTGTCCTCCAGCGCCTTTAGCGTCAGCCTGTCTGGCACGCATCCCAACATGCTCTTATCGAGGATGCATTAGCTTCGCTCTGCATTCCTGATGCCTGCATGGATCCTGTTTGACAGTGTGTATATTTGCTGAGTCCACACTTGTAGTCTCTGCTTGTGTACTCGCCCCTGTTTGGACAGTTTTTACCACTAATCCTCCCCAAGTCCATAGGATGACTTCTCTGCAGCATTTTAACAATAGGTTTTCTTAATTTGGACCAGGAAACACTTTTCAGCCAAGATATTGACAGCTTTTAGGAGGCATATGGGACTGTTTGCAGTAAGCTGACGAGGTAAAGCACGAAAAAAGTTCATACCACATTTTCTCCTTTGCCCCAAGATTTCTCAAATTGCTTCTGCTTTAGAAGCCAACTCGTCACGGTTCACATTAGCAATTTTTTCCCCACTCGAAATACTGAGATGTCATAACTTGTTTCTCTTGCTGGTGTTCGGCCAGTTTCTACCCTGTAAAACGCTAAGTGCTGATCCAAGAAGTAATTAAATGTGTCGACATCCCACAAGTCTTCACAGATTTTGTAAGCTAATGAATTGAACTGACTCTATCCTGATGAATTATGTAACACAATAATTTACAGAGCTCAGCATTTTAGATTACACTCACTCTTGAGCAAAAAGCATAAATGGTTTGGAGTCGAATGGAGTGCTGCTCATTACGTTAATTGTCTTCACATTAAAAACAGTCTCCAAAATGTTTTTTAAAACTTGTAATATGTTGCTCAGTTGCTAGTGAACGGTGGTCCCATTTAGGATGACCCCTTACCAGAAAATGGGCAACTGACAATAGGCTACTGCAGACTGAATCTGGAAAGACCAGACTTACTTTCTAGCCTTTTGTCGGCAACTGTGACATTCTCAGATTTCACGTCAGCAGTGGGACAGCTGGTGGGCTGAAGCCAGTTCTGTTTTGTGTCATGACTTAACCTGACCTCCACGTGGGGGGTAGCAATACTGATGGCATGGTTGAATTGAGATGGGTCTGGCTGGCAATAGATGGAAAAGTGTGTGTTTGTGTGTGTGTGAGAGAGAGAGAGAGAGCATGCTCATGTGGGGGTGTGTGTGAGAGAGAGAGAACAACAAGCCTCATTCATGTTCAAGTGTTGGTGGCAGTAAATACACAGGGTGTTGTGAGCATGCTCAGTTGTGTTCAGTTGTCATGTGTCTTTGTTTGCTACCCCATCTCCATTTACATGGGTCATGCATTTCGAAAGGTCAGAGAATGATTTATCATCTCAAAGTGGTATTCCCTTAAGCATTTTTTTCTGTGTTCAATATGCTCACATGTATGTGTAGTCATGCACTGATGGAAACATGATGAATAGCAAGCAAATGGTGGGCCAAAGTTCAGGAATCAGAGGTGTGCCATCTGCCCCTCAGTATGCCCCCTCTCTGTTTTTGGGGGGTGGAGGGTACAGTATGGCTAGTGAGTCTGACCCTCATACCAACAAGATGCTCACTGGCTTCCTGCCAAATGAGCTGTAGTGCCTGGGATGGGGGCTTTGGGCTTTGTTTCTTAGCTCATGAGATGCATTCTACTCCAGGAGAAGAGGTCACTATATTTCCGGGGTGCTCCTTTCTGTAAAGGAAACCATGCTTAGCCTGTCATCAAGCAGCCTTCCAGTGCAATGGTGCAATATTTACAGGGGGAGAGGCAAGCTCACCCATTAGTGTTTGCAGTTTAGGTCTTGGCCGTGGTGTCAAATTAGCAGCTTGATTTAGCCTCGTAATTAAATTGACTTGCATCAGACTTAGCCTAAGACTTTAGCTTGTTACTCTAATTAGTACCCTGTGTGTCCATTCCAGACTTTAAACTCCTCTTGACATTCCTCTCTATTTGATTAGACTTTTTCTGGTGAGAAAAGATGTAAAGTGGCACAGAGCCTCTACATGGCTTCCATATTGGAAAGCAGATGATCTGCGCTGACAGGAGAAGGACCTTAAAAGGAAACCTGCTTCACTACTCTGTGAGAATAAAGATTTCAGACCACATTAGGCCAACAACCTGCATACTACATGTATGAGCCTGTTTGCTTGTATGTATAAGGTAATCTTGCCTTGGTTTGTGCTTTCTCAAGGTGACCCTAAAGTCAGGTGAGTGATGACTTCACTGTAAACAAGTCTCCAGGGGTCAACCTTCCTGTATCATGTTTGTTTGCATATTAGTTCATGTGTGACTGTTTGAGCAAAGCCACATGGGTCTGAGCACAGGTGAGGGACATGCAAGGGAAAGGGCAGTCTGCAGGCCTAAAAGCCACACGTCTGTGGTTATCATATCTCCTCCTATCAGCTGCAAGTGATTGCCAGCCACACATGTGGCTATGGACACACGTGTGGCTCAGTCACCACTTCGTGCTCTACATACCAGGCCTCTTTACTGGTCGTGTCTGTGTGTGTTTGTGCGTATGTGCGTGTTTGTGTGCTGCTTAGCTGCAGCGGTGTTTTCATTTTGTGAAACTAGAGTCTTTGAGTATGAAGTAAGGTTGCATCTTCACACTTCATTTTTAACCCAAGAGTGCAGTGGTGACTTGGCCTTCGGCCAGTGTCAAGACAGTCACATACAGACAGGTATATATATATAATATATATTCTCATTAATTTCAGTAATTCAAGGTAAAAAGTGAAACTCACATTGTATTGATTCATTACACATTAAAGTGAAATATTTCAAACAATTATTTGTGTTAATTTTGATGACTGTGGCTTACAGCCAATGAAAACCCCAAATTCAGTATCTCAGAAAATTAGAATATCACATACAACCACTAAAATAAAACAAGTATTTTTAATACATAAGTGTCAGCCTTGTGAAAAATAAGGTTGTGTATATGCACTTAACACGTGGGTAAATGCATAAATGACTGCATCAGTGTGGCGTGACGTGGAGGCAATCTGCTAGGGGCCCCGCTGAGGCGTTATGGAAGCCCAGGCTGCTTTAAAAGCAGCTTTCAGCTCATCTGCATCTGCATCTGCATCTCATACATCTGATCTCCCTGTCGACAGTACCACGTAGATTCCTTATGGGTTTCCGGTCAGGCGAGTTTGTCGGCCAGTCAACCACAGTAATTCCATGGTCGTAAAACTTGGCACCTGCCCACACCAGCCTGGCTTCATGACCATGGAATTACTGTTCTGGACTGGCCAGCAAACTTGCCTTCACTAAAATCCGCAGGGATTCTCTGTGGTATTAACATGAGACACTAGATGCAACAATGCAGACAAGCTGAAAACCACTTTAAAGCAACCTGGGCCTCACCTCAGCAGAGATGTGGATTGCCTCCATGCCACGCCACACTGATGCACTTATTCATGCAAAAGGTGGCCCAGTCAAGTATGTAGTGCATATATGTGAACATATTTTTCGAAAAGGCCGACATTTCTATTAAAAACCATTGTTTTTAATTGGTTTTATGTGATATTAAAATTTTCTGAGATACCAAATCTCAAATATAAACAAAAAATTGCTTGAAATATTTAACTTTATGTGTAATGAATCTTTACAATATGTGATTTTATAAAGAAAATTAATGAGCTTTTTGACAATATTCAATTTTTTTTAAACCTACCTGTACAGGAATTTGTGGCAGACTTGATGAATGTGGTACCAAAACTCCCTCCATGGAGATACAAACATGCCCCTTTGCCCAGGCTTGCCCCTGCACCTCCACACCCTAGAACGATCTCCTGCCCTTTGTTGGGAAGAGCTGAGGGACATGAGTGTTATACCTGTAAGCACCTTAACTAGACTTTACCCCATTAGCCACGGCACCTCATGAAAGGGTACTGATGGCCTTGAATGGCAACTAAAGGCCTTTGTCTGTGTTGACAACCAGGTCAACTACTGACAAATTTGTTCTTGTAGGAAGTGTTGAAGGTGGAGGGTTGAGCTCCAGTTCAGAGGGTGGTCCGGTCGGGGTGGGGGGGGGGGGGGTGTTTCTCATTTTTATGGGCGTGTGTGTAACCCGCTCCGCTTCCGCTCTCATGTCTAGACGGATGCAAGGCTTCTCAAGTATCGTGTTGCTCCCCAAGTATCATGTGCTGTGCTACAGAGTCTGTCTGAAGTAAGATTATACTTCCTCCCAGAGCTACTATGCACATCTTCACACACATTTATTGTGCCAGATTGCACTGCAGCTTGGTGGTTTTGCAACTGTACACTGACAGAATCTCTCCTATATCAGTATCATAACCACATTCTGTTAAAGATAAGATATGAATCTGTTAAAGATAAGATATGAATCAGTCACATCACTCACCGGTTGCAAACTAGGCCTAGCTACAGTGTCTGTATGAATGTGTGTGTGTGTGTGTGTGTGATTTTTTTTATATATATATATATACATACATACATACATATACACATAGTAATGACATAAATACCTTGAATTCATCACCTAGAAAGAGCAACGGAATTCCCAGTGGCTCATTCTTCTTTCTCTCTCTTTCTCTCTCTCTCACACACTCTCACACACACAGTCTCTCACACTCTCACACATTTACACACACACTCATTCACTCAGTCACTCACTCATTCTCTCTCACACAACACTTTCTCTCAGGCTTATTCGCGCACCCCCTTATTTTTCTGAGTGACCTGTGTGCTTTTTTTTGGCAGGCTTGCCAACCTTGCTGGCTGGCATTGGCAGACCTGGTTGGCAGAGGCCCGATGGCAGTTTGGCGTGCTCCGCTTGCACTTGGCTCGTGCCCTCACTCTCATGTGGCGCGGTGTTTGTTTACCCGCGCCAGTGGTCTGCTCCACTGGCCCACTGTCTGAGCTCAGGCTGGTCTGTCATTTACTTCACACACACACTCGCACACATCTTGCTTTATCCCAGGGCACAGACAGCCGTGTGTGTGTGTGTGTGTGTGCTGTGTTTGGGGGGCGGTTTGGGGGATGGGTTCTTGCACTAGGTTGTTTCTTGCAAAAAAAATCCTTTCCTTTCCTCCATAAATATGTGCCTTTCCTCAGTCAGTTTAGGTCTTCTAAGTTTTTCTTTTGGCCAGGGTCACTTCACATAACATGTAGGCTATAGCTCTAATAATTAGCTATCATTACATGAAGGAACCAATCTTATCCCTTTTGTTCATGAGCCCATCTTGCCTGTTTTGTCTCATACTCAAAGAACTTTCCCTACGGGAAACACAGACAACTTTTTCTGTGTTTGGCACTTTTCAGCTTCTGCTAGATGTGCTTTATTCCAAAGAATACCCTTACCTGTGGCATCTTAAGCCAAAGAGAACATGACTACAATATTACACCAAAAAGCTCTGCAATAAATGCACCTGGAGGATATAAGTATGATGTCACATTTTTATCATCTCATGAGAGAGCCAGTCTTACACACTTGTTCGTGGATGGATGTTTTTTCCCCCTATTGGAGAACGGAAGGAGTTCCTGTTCTGTGCTGGAAGTTGTCCCAGAGGGAGCCGTGTGAACCGGACCACACTTGTGACTCACAGTCCTCTGTAGTCCAACTGGGCAAGTTGAGAGATTCATTTATTCTGCTCTTGTCACTTGTTTTGTCATCTACATTAGAAAGTACAGACTGACTGTACAGAAATATCTCCCCTAAGGAAGTATTGTCAAACATGTCAAGCACAGTGTAGCTATTTAATGTGCCACACCTTTGTCACAGTAATTATGGAGAGAGTTAAGGTGGAATGGTGGAAGAGGGGCTGCAGAGCTGGCACATTCTGTCCCAATCACTGTGGGAATACAGTATGTGACGCAGAACTTACTGAACTAGTGAGCTGATGACAGAAGACCCATTGCGTTTCAGATACCACAGTTGTAAAAATACTTAGGCCTCTTCTCTTTTCTCTGCTCTTACTGTAAAAATGTGGCTTGCGTTTCTAAGAATCTTTAATCAGTTAGTCGAGAGGTCAAAATAGCATCCCTGTTTTTACCAGCGCTTCTGAGGTAAGCTGTACATTTTTAAGCTGTAGTTTTAAGCTGTAGTTCATCGCTACTTTACGTTTTCATTGAAGGTTTTTCTCACAGCTCTCAACCACTACAGGAAATGCTGCTAGCCAACACTGCAGAGCTTCATATTAGTGCCTCAGCAGTTCAAAAATGTGTAGTAATACAAGTAAAAAAGTTACTGCCTCTTTGATTTACTTGGGTACGGTAGAAGAGCTTGTAGTCTTGTATTAAATGTTTACCTAGAAGGACCCAGACTTTCCTTAAGCTCCACCCTTGGACAAGCACAGACTGCACACACCGCAGTCATCCAGTGCTACTTGAGGGCAGTCTGAGGGCCTTGAGGAGTTTTCAGAGTGTTCACTCAAGGTATGTGTACAGCTGTGTGAGTGAGTACTGGAGCATTTCAGTGAGCAGGAAGGGTTTATGTAAAGGAGATCTGTGTGTGGTAAGGTGAAGAGAGAGGGAGGGAGGGAGGGAGGAACAATTTTCCGTTAAGAGGTCAGAACAGGAAGTTTTTCCCACCCAGATACAGAGCCTAATGGCAGATGGAGATAGGCATGGGTGGTGGTGGTAGTGGTAGTGGTGGTTAAAAGGGGAGTGGACAGTTAAGGCCAGTGGGGCAGTGGTGCGTACTTATCCCTCCAGTGGTGGTGTGTGTGTGCGGGGGGGGGGTCTGTGTGAGCTGAGCGATATGGGCAGACGATCTGGTCTAATCTCAGTGGACCAAGCAGTGACCTGGCAGCTGGCTGACGGAACATCCCCAGTGCATTCCTCCCTATCAAATCTCAGGGCCTGGCCTGCTCAGACAAACGCAACTAGGAAGTGGGCTGAAGAAAAGTGGCTGCTATGTTATCCTTCTGAAGCACACGTGAAGCTGTTAGGCAGTAACCGCCAGAACGGCACAGAGGCAACCGAAGTACTGCGCACGTTGTCCTTGGCTCTGAACCAAATTTACGCTGTGGGGCTTGTTTGAGCCTCAGGCTGTGTTTTATGAAAAACTGTCAAGTATTTCAGGTTCACTTAGTCTGGGGTTATGGCCCCTCCCCCTGGATTCTATTAAATCAGATAACACACAAACTGATTTCACATCTGAAAAATTTTGCGTTAGTCATTCAAATACACACCCACATGTTCCGTTAATTTTATTTGCCAATTGTGCAAGACTGCCATTTACTTTAAGTGTTCCACCAAACATTTCCTGGTTATTTTTGTTATTACTCTGGTACCTTTTTCACAAAGGCATTGGCTGACTCCCAATGTCCTCCCAAACCCTCAGCTCTCAAAGACTTAACTGGCATGATTCAGCTGGTTACAGAGTTGATTCATGGCAGTTAAAGGAACAACAAGCAAGTTTGTTTTTTTATTTTATTTTTTTTTTTAAACGGAGCTCTCCGTACTGCTGAATACATGTGGATTTGTTGACAGACCAAAGAATTGGAACCAGCAGTGATCATTTTCAAAGAGTTATGTTGATTGACATGTTGGAGAGAGAATTTGGTGTGAATAATTCCGTAGCCCTGTTGTTCAACGTCGCCAATTGCTGTCATTAAGAAAAGCTTTTTCCTATAGACAGCATTCAGTAACCTTGAACAACAGTACTATTGACTGATTTACACAAGATCTCTTCTTTAATAAACATGATTTCATAAGGCTCGTGTTAGTTTCTTTCAGTTTTTTCATCTTGCAAGTGCTGTAAACTCTCAAAGAGGCTGTAGCGGGAGCCAAGAGAGCCATCATTCACTCCATGAGTAGTTCAACTGATTTACCCGATTACCTAATTACCACAAAAACGTAAAAACAGCATAAAATCTAGCCTAGTGTCCCTCTAGGGGCCTAGGGATTAGAGAGGGCATTGGGATTCAGCCATTGTTCCGAGCCAGCTAACTGAGTAAGCCAGTGGTCATGTTGAACCACTGAGGGGCAGGGCATTCAATTTGTTTGTGTACCACAGAGGTCATTTTCAATCCTGCCCGCAACAGGCTTCACACACACACACACACACACACACACTTTTCCTCATTAACATCAACCCCAATATTTCACCTTTCAATAAGGCCAGTTGATGGTTTATGTGCCTGTCCCTTCCAGAAATTGAGGCTCATTCACAAGGTCACTTTCTCCCATCTCCTATCCTATCTGTCAAATAACACGACTCAAAAATTTCAACATTTCTGATCCATATATCTTAACAGATTAACAAGTGTAAATCACATTATCTCACTGTTAGATGTACACCCTCAGGGGTAGATATGTGAAGGCAACATGAAATATGTTTTTAGTTCCTCAGATGAACTGCATTAGTCACCGCCCTCCAAAAGTGATATACCTTGCCCACAATGAAATGGTTTGACTGACTCATAAACAATTTCAACTGACAGCACTATTAAAAAGATCAAAAGTTTAGTCATTATGAAACAATGAAATGCAACAGAGATAATGCAGTAGTTGTACACACTTCAAATACATACTTGATCTATTTGTGCACATTGGAGATTTTGTTGTTTGTGAAAAGTTCTCTAATTGATGTATTTACCCTCTGCCTTAATCTCGCCTGCTTGCAGACAGCAGACTTTGTATAGGTAACTTTATGTGCATATTAAGCAGTTGATGTTGTGATATTCAGTGTCTGTGTCAGCCTCTGTCTCAGCTTGCATGCTCTTTCTCTTCCAGTCACCCCTGTGTCTCTGATTTGCCCTGGAATCTCAGATAATGACTAGCCATAGCAGACTAAACAAAACTGCTATGTTGTGAACTCCTGTGACTGTTAACACGCGTTTGACTATTTTCTCATGTGACCACATGAGAAGTGGAAACAGTTTGAAGTCGCAAATATTATTTTGACCTTTCCCTTTGCAAAGGCTAATTGGTATTATGGGCACAGACTCTCAGTTTTTTGGTGGGAGGTTGACATGAGCATGAGGGAATCCACAACGATTTGAAATTGAATTTTTTAAATGGCTTTTGACTCGGAAGCATACAATGAGAAGCCAAAGAGTTTTGGAACACAGCGGTCGTGAAGCCTCATTTTGCCTGGCCTTTGTGCTTGTTCCACAGTCCTGGGGTCACGGCGACCCAGGGTTGTATGGAAAATTTCAGGTTGTCTCTTTAAAAGCAAATATGGTATCAGAGTGATGGGCCTGTGAGGATGCTTCAGAAGGATATTGCTTATCACTCAGACACCAATAGAGCTGGACAGATGGTAAATGGTAAAGTCACATAAAGAGAAACAGAACGTGATTAAGTGCTGAATAACACCTTTCATGTCATGTTAAGACTCCTATTCTCTGTGGCGGAGGAAGGTCATTTGTTTTACGAGAAACTTGTTTTTAACCACCGAATGAGTCATCTCTCTTGCGCTACAACGGTCGCTGTTACCTTTTGGTTACTGCACGAGGGAGTATTTCTGTTAGTTTAAGAAGCTCTGATGACACATTATAAACGTTACCTCTCTTACTTTAACTCTTTGGTGCCCCGCCCTGATGCGTCTGAACAAACACAGATGTGTACATACACAAAGCACCCGTACAAGTGAGCATATACAACCATTGCTTTCTACTTTCTGATAACCGTTTTTGTTTTGGTCTAAGCATGTTATCATTCCATTGCCCTGCATTTTGTGTTTGTGTGTGAGCAAGCGAGGGAGAGAGTGAGTTAGTGAGTGAGAGGGTGTGGAAGGTTTCCTATCAGATATAGGCCAGCTGTGCAGACTCACCTCTCCCTCGGTGAGCTGTGTGTGTGCGGGTGTCCCTAGTAGGGAGATGCTCCTGTGAGACATGCAGGTTGTTCTGAGCCCTGCGGTTCCAGACTGCCTCCCTACTGCTGCCTAATGAGAAGCAGGGTGTGGAGTTGGCCCATAATGAGGTGCTGAGGGACACCCTGATGGTGGGACCCTTGTGTGGGTGAGGAGGAGGAGGGCTGGTAAATGAGATTGTGTACTGGGAAGGCTCGAACCACTCCTGGGGAGTATTATAACTATGTGGTTAAGTGATAAACCTGGCTATGTTAATCAAACCTGTTGGTTTGTTTGTTCCTTAACCACCACCTCAGAATACCCCACTGGCGCTCTGTGTTCATGTCCTGTTGTTGACATCATAGCTTTTGTTTTTCCAAGAAGGTGGTGAAGTGGCAAACCTGGCTAAATGAAGCTGGAGGTGGAGGTAAACCTGATAAGGGAAGAGCCTGGAGTCCTCATTCTCTCTGTTAGGTTTACCACTTCCTCTAGCTGAACTTACCCAGGTTTATCTCCTACTTGGAATACCTCCTTAGGTGTGCAATGTAATTGTGTGGTCTGATGGATGGATATCCTCCCATAACGGCCCAACACACTCACACAGACACACACTTAGTTGTGATGTCACCAACTGAGAATCGGTTGACCTGGAATTGATTTCAATACATTGTGAGGCTGTTCTGCTTTTAATAAAAATATCTGCTAAGTACAAGTCAACTTTTAAGTTGACTTTAGTTTAGAGGAACATGTGAGTATTGCTGATAATCAAGATGGACCAGATAATTCTTTTGTTGTTGGTTGCTCTGGGCCCTCAAGGTACATGTAATCTCTCAGGTGATAACAGAGAAGATATCACGATAGCCCTGAACCTCTGCCTCGCACTGCAGATGGGAACTGGATCACCATTGGGCCACCACTTCTTTCTCTGGAGTCATTCCATATTCCCACACAAGGATATGACTGGTGTGGCTAGACTGGATTGCAAGTTGGTCTTTTTTCTTTTCTTAGTTTAGGAGGCCAACAGTAGCATCACAGTAAAACAAATAGGTACTAGTATTGGTTCCTTCAAAACATTCCAACAAAAATTAAAAAATGTACCATCACCAAAGGTGAATACTAGTTTTTCATTTCAGCTGCAGCTGAATGATGAGTCAGTGTTGCTCTTCACATAAGGCAAGTCATGGTCTCTTCAGATATGTTTGCTTTATATTCTGCTGAACTAATATCTGTAGACTGTAGGTGAACTCTGAGGCATCACTTGACCTAAGAAAACAACAGGTAGAAATAATGAATTACAGTATAAAAATATTTGATTTTTGTTGATTTGTTTCCTTCTTACAAGGGTTTGTTTCTTGATCTGTGGTCGGTGGCACATAGTAGTGTATGTGCTGAAACAGTATGTGTCTGACTTGAGAGCCCAGACAGTGAGAGTGAGACATGGAGAGAGGGAGAGAGTGGGTTGAACAGAAACCCAGGAGAAAGAGAGCGTCAGTGAGAATGTAAGACACATAGAGCAGGAGAGTGAGAGGGAGGGAACGAAGGAAGGCGAGCAAAAGAGTTAAGCCCAGGCCAGCAGCTCAGACGCCATAAAGCGTATTGCTGCTGTGGTGATTTGATAATTCCCCCCTGGCTGGCTCAGGGCCAGCTGCCACCATCCCCCAGATGAGCTATCGTCATCAGTCAAATGAGCTCGCTCACACCCAAACTGTACAAACACAGAGAGAGAGAGAGAGAGAGAGAGAGAGAGAGTGCTACAACTCATCTCACACAAGCACTATGCCTCAACAGGCACTACAGTCACTATGCGCACAAACATGCACACACGTTCACATACACACATATTCAGCGCTGAAATTGAATTGCAAAGACACACACGTGCACACACACAAAGTCTCCACTAGTGGCAATTAGAGCAGTGACCGCTGGGGTTCAGCAAACAGGAGGAAATGTCTTTTTATGTCTCGTTTTGTGTTGAAGATAAAGATCTTAAACTCCAAAGCAAAATGGCAACACATAAGTCATTAACCCTACACATAATTTCAAACCATCTTAGATGAATCAGATCCAGCAGAGTGGGAGGAAAATGTGAAGTGGATTTATTGTACATCTGGTGTTTTAACGTCATTGTTTTGATGCACTGACAGACACAGGTGGGGTCTAAAGATTCCTCACCCTCTAAAGTGGGGAATGACCAAAAGTTTAAGAGCCATGGTTTTAACATACTCTTTCACAGTTCACAGTTAAGGCCATATGTGTTAGGCTTGCACATCAACATTATTTTCACTGTTTAGCTAGATATATGCCCTAAAAATATATAATTTATGAAAAAAATCAATAAAAGTGTTGGCTCATTTTTTTATTATTATAAATATTATTTATTAAGTTTTAAGGTGTCTTTGAGGGTGTTCTGGGCTACTTCAGAGCATGACATTTTTTTTTTTTTTAAATGAATTCCCATTGAATTGTTTTGAGTTGTGCACAGAGTATGGTGAGGGCAAAGTTTCAAATTGCATTTGGCCAATCTGATAAAGTAGCTCTGCTCATCCATCACAGTTGAGTGACATCATCTAAAATTAGGCAATGGGAGGCTGTCATTGCTCAATGCAAAGTTCAAGGTTTATGGGACGTTTTGTGCTCTCATTGGAGGTCATTAGATCCACAGTGGCGTGGAGCCCTTGCGATCAAGCTCATGATTTTTGTTGTTTGTATCTTCCCAGTGTCCTGATGCCACACTGCCTTACCATCGAGAATGGTGTTGGGAGACTGAAATATTGGACAGCGGGTGAATGAAGTTGACCAAGGAGGAAGTACAAAGTTTAGCAGGAGGACAACTAAAAATGAAAGAAACCTGAAGACAGGTGATGTGATCCATTTGCGTGTCTGAACCAGTCACCAGTGGGTAGCAGAACGAGCTGAGTTGGAGTGACTTCTACCTTCAGCCAGCGGGTCAGAGACGTCATATTTGAATATAAATTCTTGCCTCATCAGTGACTGGACTCATTGGCTCAAAGATGATTGGACAGACAGCCCTAGATGGAAAAAAAAACATATAGAAGAATAAAATCTCACATAATACCTTTGCACTCATAATCAAAATATTTATATAATCTCAGAGATTGAGGTTAAATCTCAAACAGATGTTTTCCACCAAAGCCTTTTAAAACCAACCATGTAATCATTACTTCAAGGTGAACAAATGCTTGCCCATTTGTGTGTAATGATTAAACAGGAGCACAGAAATGAAATTGCTTCTGCAGGTAAACTGCTGTGTGGTGTCACTTCATGGGAATTGAGGATATAGGAATCTGTGGCAGCTCGGGGAAAGCAGGTTAATGGAATTGCATGAGGGGGGTTGAGGGGATTGCGATGACTGGTGAGGTGTGGGCGCAGGGTGAAGGGGGGGGCTGAGGGGGGCTTAGGAGATTGCGATGACTGGTGAGGTGTGGATGTGGGTGGAGGGGTGTCTGGATGACGTTTATGTGGGGGCGAAAGGCATAATTTGAGATTAACCTGCAGAGCATGTGAAAAGGAGACACCTACAGCCCTATTCCACCCAACCTATCACGTCCATCACCTCCTACGGCTTCACCATAACAGCCTCTACAGCCCTCATAATCCTCTGTTGTCACCCGTCCGCAACCTATTTCGCCACAGACACCAGAGCCATCTGGGTTATCAGGCATGTTCGAGAAATGAAAAGGGCACATTCTCATGAAACATGTTGAGAAAATAAAAAGATGTTTGAAGGATTACATAACAAAGAAGCAAACCACAAATGATCTGCTTGAGCAGTTGTATTCCTCAATGTGGATACCATGGTTTGCCAGTATGACTAAAATTGTTAACTGGTGTGGTAACAGTAACTCTGAAGAAGTCTGCCTGTTTTCTCTGTCAACCTTGACTTTTATTGGGAAGGCAGTGCTTGCCCCATGCCTTGTCCCAGATGTCTTTTCTGTTTTGTTTTTTGTTGTTGTTGTTGTTTTTGTTTGTTTGTTTGTTTTGTTCTCTCCACAATTACTCCTCACTACTGGACTCATTCCTTTAGTCAGAGGGCCGTAATGGGTCAAACAAATGTACCAGCAGCTCAGCACTGTGTAGTTCACTGGAAAAACTCACTGCAGGCAAACACCTGACAAAGGACTTGAGTTCTCTGCTCAGCAGCCAGCAAATATTTGCTCATGACTTCAAAACAGTGACGGCTCAAAAGTTGAACCTTTGATCCCCCTGCCTGGATGGAATGTGGAAAATGTGGGCAGCTGATTATGACTGGTCTGAGTGTATGATAGTGGCGACGCAATTCTGTGTAGAGTGTGAACAGCGCTGGAGTCCGCTGGCACTATGCAAACTTCAGTATCTGATTGCGTATTGTGCCGTCAAACATCACAACAGTGATACAATAGAAAAGAAAGGCCCCAGGTTCATTAATGGAGGCTTTGCTATACATGCAGACTAACGTTCAAAGTCACGTGCACTGGTATTTTTGAAATCTTGCGGGCTGTTTCATTAGGAAGTAAAGAAGTTTTGTTTGCAGGCTAAAAAGAATCTGTCACCTGCTAACGGTTCAGTCAGAGCAAGGCTAATGAGTTCTTGGGAAGAAATGTAAGGCTAACGGCTAACGGCTAACAGGGTTGCTGGATACAATAAGTGATTCATTCAGCAGCAGCTATAATTAGCACAACATTTTTTTTTGGAGTGGATTTCATGCCTCTGATGCACTCACAATAGATGGCAGTCATCTATTGATGACTTAACAGCCGATAACTGCCTCTTGTGGATGAATGGCTCATCTTGTACTATCTGTTTCTCTCCAGGACCCAAGAGGAAATAGAACAAAATATCAAATAGTTGTCTCATCATCTGCTACTTTCAAATAGTTATCTTCCTTATTTCCAGTGGCTGTGCTATTTTGCCCATCCCTGAGGTCTATATCTGCCTATGTTGACAAATCATTAAGCAGTTCACCATGTTTAGTCAGGCCTAACTGCGTTCTACAGAAAAGCAATGTGAAATGTGATGCTGTTGGCAATAAACCTAGTGGCCTCGTGTCTACTGGCAGGGCCAGGATATTGACCCCACTCTATCCCAGAATGAACATCTGCGGTAGCCTTGATCCTCTTGGGATTGCATGACATTGCATCATTCACCTGCTGACGTTTCTTGGTGGACTCCAGTGTTATGCTAGCGCTAACAACACACACACACACACACACACTCACACACACACACGCACACACACAGGACCTGTTTTCACTTGGCACGGTTTCACAGGCCCAAGATCAGGAGACGGCAAGCCAGGCTGTTTCTCATGAAGCTGTGTGTTCTTGCTCCTTCTGTTTTGTCTGCTCTCCAGAGCAGTTATGTGGGGTTAGTACTGCTGGTGCCCATTGATCACAGACAGCGCACATTCCTTTAATGCCTATTTTTGGATATGTTTGGATGTAAGGGCTACCAGTGAAAGGATGATTTCCTATAAAGTATCTAAAGTTGAAGTTGACTGTTATTTAGCAGACACATTTATCCAAACCAACATGAACTCACAACATGGGGTTCAGGAATCAAACCCACATCTAGCAAGATGCTTCTGTTTCATGAGAACTGTCCAGTTTAACTTTCAGAGCCTGTTCCTTTAGTCTCCTTAATCATACCCACGCACACACACACACACACACCTATACACACAACGTCAACACCACCCATAGTACTTAAAAGCAGACAGACTCTTTTCATGAATAATAAACCAGCCTGTGTCGTCGTGGCCATTAAAATGAACCTTGCCTCATTATTGATTGGTTCATGTGATGACATCTCTGACCCCTATTAGAATTGCTCTCTGTGTCTTCCAGGAATATCTGGTGTCGTGCAAGATCATGCCGCCAAACTGCACATCACTGAGTGTTTCTAATGGACTATTGCTATGGTTACTAAGAATGATTGGCAGAGCATCAAAAGGCTATAATGGGTATAAAGTGATGAAGGCCTCTGGGGTTTTTAAAAAAAAAAAAGGAAAGATGTTGTGTAGTACCTGCCAATTGCCAACCTTAACAGCTGCCTCACACACTTCATCTTACAGCTGCATTCATAATCCACACACCTTGTGACTGCTTGCCTTATTTAAAGTCTTGGCTTACGTGTATCTTGTGAAAGCATGGCTTGTTTTTTTGTGAGGGAACCCGCTGAGTCTCAGAGAGAATATCATTAGCAAATCAATCCTATTTCAATCCCTCACCTTTCTCATATGTTCCTTCAGGCCCACCCAACCCATTAACATATGATTGATATCATCACATATGATATTGACCTGCAGCAGCAGCAGGTGACCTGGTCCTCTGTAGATGGTAGACGTAAAGGGGAAAGTCGGGTGTAGGGGCTGGGGTGGGCGCTTATCTCACTCTGACCTTCCCATGACCTCCTCTGGAAAGTGCATATCCACCGTCCTTTGGCCCCTTTGACAGACCGCTGACATTGATCTGAGGTGATCAGGCATGTTTAATCAGAGACAGAGAGGCCACTGTATGTTAATCTGAGGTAGATTATTCAGGTCTTGATGGTACAAGGCCAGGGCAGGGCACTCAGTGGAGGATTATCATATGGAGATGTGTTCTGTACTAGATAGTGGTCTATGAGGTGTATCTCAGAGCAGCTATGTGGATTTCCGTCAGCTTAAAGTGACTTTCAGTGCAGCCACACACCCTTTTTGAAGTCAATTGCATTGTACTTAAAGTGATCTCTTGCTAGAGCCAGCCTGCCACTGGCTTGTTTGATGAATGACTAGAACTCCATACACTTTGACCGATTCAGTTTCATTCTGCTTGTCATCTAACATCAGTGCTGGACAACAAAATCTGAAAAAGACCAAAATTCTTCAGTGGGATGCTGCTGAAGCTCTGTGTGAATATATGCACTGTCACTTGGGCTGACCAAAGGTGATGTCTGACACTGTCAAACAGTTTAGCATGTTAAAACCATGCCACAGGAAACCATTAGTTAATTGTAAGTAAGAAAAAAAGGATGAAATAAATGGTGTTGTATGAAAGCCTTTTGGCATCTGTTGGTTGGGAGCATGATGGGACACAGGTAGCTCCTGTGATTCTTATCGGACTTGATTGAGCGGAGTGGCGCTTGCATCAGGTCCGCGCCCCATCCCCCTCGTCCGGAGCCTGTCAGAATGTGCTGACGTCCCTGCCCCTCACGGCCTCAGCCAGGGGGACTAGAAAGGCCCTGCTGAGTAGACACAATCTCAGCACCACACCCGCCCCCTCTACTCCACTCCATTCCACTCGTCTCGCCTTCCCCCTCCCGGACCCACCCCTCCACCCCGCGCTTTGACTTATGCTCCCCTTTGGGAGGGCTGTTGTCATTTGTCATGACTAAAATCACACCTCACCTCTGCATCCCTGCAAACCATTTTTTTTTTTTTAATCTATTGAGGTCAGATTTGAGAGGGCGTGTCTTTGAACTTTGGACTGATGAACGGTTTATGTCCAGCAGCATTAGATTATTTATTTATTTATTTATTTATCCATTCATTCTTACATACACACACTGACACACATTCCTGTGTGACTAGTAATTATGTTTGTTTATCGTCATTTGTCAGCCATAAACGAAGTGTTGTTGGTACTGTGATCTCTCGGCAACACCTTGCCTACAGAAGTGGTCGTGCTGCAGTGGACACTTGGCAGTGTTTGCAGACACTGAAAGCCTGATCAATAGCTGTGGCTAGACCAGGCCTGTCCACACCAGTGGTGTACGTGTGTCCTCTGGCAATGTGATTCCCCCTTCACAGAAATTTGCACAGGAAGCCATGAGCCACGAGCCACTCGACTATTCACTCAACTCCCGTGGGAAAATCTTTGGCTCTGCGGCCATGTTTAGTTTGCACATCAGGTAGGATTATCTGATTTTGGCTAAATGTCGGCAAGGACACGTCAGAGGTAGTGTCCTTGGATTGCTGTGTCCTTGAGAGTCATGATGAAATGATGGATGAGGACTCAGTCTCAGCAGATTCTGCCTGCAGGCTCCCTTGTCTTTTATTTACCTTGGCTGTTTTTTTATAAAGGGCAGTGACAGTTTGGTTTAGCAAGCAGCAGAGTAGGACATGGGCAAGGGATAACTTGCCAGGTCAGCCCGCCCATTCCTAAAAGCCCTGTACACACATTTACATCTCTCTCTCTCTCTCTCTCTCTCTCTCTCCCCCTCAGCCTCCCCTGAGTCTCCCTGTCCTCTTCAGTCCCCAGCATCCCCTTCTACTTTGTGTCCCTCTCCCTCCTCACACCCTATGCAGTGTTCTTCTGTGTTCTTCAGCTCCTTGTGTTCCTCAAGTCCCCAGCCTCCACCAGCCTGTTCTGTCTCTGCCCGCCCTTCCTCACTGTGTCCCCCTCTCATCCCACTTTCTGTTTTCTTCACATCACATCTCCTCCTCTCTCCCCTTTCCCTTCCCTGGGGGAGGGCAGCACCTGAGCCTAGTCCGAGGGTGATGGATTGCCAAAGCAGTTTCCTGCTGACCTCTCCTTTCCAACAGCGACAGCTCTATCACCACACCTACCCACCCCTCTCTCTCTCTCTGTCTCTCTCTCTCTCTCTCTCTCTCTCTCTGCCTTTATCTGTTCCCCTGTATCTGTCTGTATCACTTCATCACAGCCTCAGTCCCCCAATTCACTCAGTTGTTTTGGGCCCAGATGGGACAAGCTCTTCCATCACATTCTGTAGTCTGCTGGAGTTGACAGCTCCCTTCCCCACTCTGCTAGTTCACCTGTTCTTTGTTTGTGTTGCTTAAAATAGATGGGCTGCTTGTCTATGAATGCATGAAAGTGTTTCCGTGTGTGTGTCTGTGTGTGCGTGTGCAAGATAGATGTAGAATCTTTAAAGTCCTCTCGTGACTGTCTCTGTGTCAGTGAAGTTTGTCCCTTTCATGTAACTGTGCTTGATGTTTGAGGTTTCGTCTTGAAAACTGCTCCCCAGGCAAGCCAAAAATATAACTGGAAATGTTCTCTAGATAAAATCCGAGCACTAGGGCTCAGTTTTCACATTAATTGATACCTGCAAAAACAATCCAGCCGGTAGAAGTTCTTGGTAGTCCACAGATATCAATCAGGCCTGTGGCTAAGCCCTAATCCCTGAACCACCAGGGTCACCAGTGCATCCAGTGTGTGTATACTTACAGCAATCTCAAAGCAGTTTAGGTGAGGTTATTACAGATGACCCACTTGCCATCTATCTGCAGGCTTGGAGGTGCTACACAGACTTAGACAGAGGAAAAGTGTTTAAATGGGGAAAGATGGTGTCTGCTGGTCTCTCCATCATCCTGTCATAGCCATGGTGTAAAGGTCACAGTTGTGTTCAGTGTTGCATCCAGTCTGGGGCACCATGCTTGACTTTGGAAGCTTTCTCGTCTTGAGTTCACGCCCCCTCTTGTAATACGGATGACCTTTCAAGCACAAGGGTATATAAACATCAATAAGAACAATTCTCGGTTTTGCACGTGTCTACACACACACACACGGACACACGCAGAAAGAAATGTTAATGGTCTATTTGAAGTCTGGATACAAGATACAAGTCTCAAGATGTGTCTGAGACAAGAGGCCGCTGTGGGGCTGGCTGTTTTTAATATATATATATATATATATATATATATATATGGGGAAACATTTTTCTCAAACACATCCTAAATAAGATCATTTTCCAAGGACCTCAAGCCTCATTATTGTGAAAAGCAAATGTTACCCTAAAGAATATTCCCAGAGTAGTTAAACAAATTAATGAATGAATTCTGTTTTGCGTAGCCTTAAATACTGTGGAATGTGCAGAATGAATTGGGGAAATACGTTTACCCCATTATGATGACATGCCCATGCTCTCTATGAACTAAACTTTGGGTGGGCTAGTCTTTAAAGCCATGTCTCCTGAAACATATTTAAGCCACTGAAAGGAACATATTTAGTCTGAATCTTTGTCCTGTTTATTAATTATTTACAGCAGAGACTAAATATTTTCAGGGGAAAGCTACTCTCCAAAGCTACTCTTTGCAAGCCACACACACACACAGTCCATTCACTGACTGGTAAAGAGGTTTTTCTGTTCTGTTTCTGTTCTACTGTAGTCCTCAGTCACTGAGCAGGTGCAAGTAAGCTGGACTTGCATTCCCCCCCCCTCCCTTTTACCAGGAGGGAACAAATGATCGAAGTGGACTGAGAGAGAAGAAAAATAGATGGTAAAAGGGAGCGAGAGTCAGACTGAGGAAGAAAGAGAGAGAGAGGGAGAAAGAGTCACAGAGAAAAAGAGATCTTTAATCTTCTGCCCTCCACAAAAAGACAGCATCTCATTAACATCAGCGAAGCTGCAAGGGGGGCAGCTGCTGCTGCTAGATTGTGTGTGTGTGTGTGTGTGTGTGTGTGTGTGTGTGTGTGTGTGTGTGTGTGTGTGTGTGTGTGTGTGTGTGTGTGTGTGTGTGTGTGTGTGTGTGTGTGTGTGTGTGTGTGTGTGTGTGTGTGGAGAGAGGGAGGGAGAGCTGGGCAGACAGGACAGAGAGGGCTGTGTGGGCCTGGAGGCCAGCCAAGCTCCAGCCCAGGCTCCAAGAGGACAACTCTGCTGCCATTATATAACATTGGGTAACACCATATAGAGACACACACACGGGTGCGATGTAGAAGCAGGGACAAGGGTATGCTGTCAATTAGAAATAGCCAATTTAGTGGGAGAAGAAAAAAGCGGCAAGCGCCACAGAGCAGTAAAACAAGAGTGTAAAATAAGCCTCTCCACTTCACCCCGAGAGAGGCTGAGAAATAAAATCTTTCCACATGATAAAATGCTTTATTTTGCTGCCGTCAAACTGTTGACGTGTTGCTGTGGCAAGGTGGCCCTGATTAAAAGTTGTTTTTTTTCTGGCCGTACTTCATATTTATACACGCCATATAATAGTAATGGAAGCTCTGTCTTCTCAGCGTAGATTCATGGTGCAAAACTCACACAGTGTAATGAACTGAATCTGGCCATGGGCTTTGACAGAGTGAAGAGTCTGTGCTTATTTGTGTGGTTTTAAGATTATTTGGGGGGCTTTTGGCTTGCGTTTCTGGCCTTTAATCAGACAGGACAGGAGAGAGAGATGGGGGAGAGTCAGGAGAAGACCCATGGTTGGACACTGGGATCCCCAGGTTTATGGTATGGACACTTAAGCCAGCTGTGCCACTGCACCCTGCCAGAGTCTGTGCTGTTTACATCTGAACACTGTCAGAGGCTGTCATCCACCTGCACATCTTTTGCTGTTTCCTGGTCACAGTGGAAGTTTATAATTGATTATTTACTTTGGGTAGATCTGGTTTGTTTTAATACAGACAGTTGTATTTCACCTTGACTTTTTCCTGAAGGTAACTGAAGCAATGACTCTCCTCCCTTCTTTATTTCAACACCTCCACTCAGACTAGTCATTTGTCTTCTTTATCCCACGCTCCCATGTGTAAAACAAGCAAGTGTACAAGTGGGGTAAAACTGTAGTTTCTTCCAGTCACGTCGCTCTCACACCATTCACTAAATGAATCCCTCCCCGAGTTGGCCCGAAGAGCCACCCAATGTATATCTAACTCTGAATAAAGAGCTCCCCATATGTATATCTAAGCTGACAGTTTTGCTGAGCGCATTTAACTTCCTCCGTGCAGTGACAATAGTGGGATTACCCACTGCTCCCACCCTCTCCTCATATCCCCCCCGTCAGAGTGCTGTGCTCATCAGTTATCCCTGGGCTCATCCACGGGGGCATGTCCAAACCTGTCCTATGGCAGTGGCCCTCCGGGACGGGGAAAAAACTCCCAGAAGCAGGCTTCCACTGAGCCCAATTCCATGGAATGCCACATCCAATCACATGGTGTTAAGCCATAGAGGGTGTTCAAACCTTTTTCATTATGCACCCTATAGGAATATAGAACATCTATATTGGTAGAATAATAATGATAAACAACGGGTTTATTTTATATTTGGTTGCTGTTACAATGTGTAAAGCAGTTTGTGAAAACATGGCAGGTTGCTGTATATGATATTCATGTTGTATGCTGTAGATGGAACTACAGCCAGCCTTGAGTGACTCATGACTAAGCATTTTATGTCCTTCAATAAATACCTGTTCTGAAAGGTGTGTGCCTCTGCTCAGCGGCTCTGACAAAGTGCAGAGCAGAGCACTTGTGTTTCAGCACACCAGCAGCAAACTCTGCCGCCGCCTGTTGATTACAATTCAGGTCTTTGCCTGAGGCGTTCAGAAAATCCATCTGTGATCCCAGAGGCTGCTATGCTATGTCTACTGCTTGATGTGCACTGCCAGTGGGCAGGGGTAAATGAAATTGTCGAACTCAAAAGTGCTCTGCAATGATGCCAGATTTGGTGTGAGAAGACCCTTAGAATTTATTTTGACACTTTACCTATAGCCTGTGGAGATGGCTGACCGCCAGTTATGGCATGCCACAAAGTCTTTGTGATTGGCATTCTTACTTTACATTTCTGTTCACTCATTCAGCGTCACTCTTACACGCTCTTATGCCTACCACAAGAGTCTCGTGAGGATAGATTGTCCAGCTGATGACTGCCACTTCCAGGAGGGCAGCTGGCCTGAGACGGGGTGTCCCCAGGCACTCATGACTGATGGTATCCGTCTCCTAGTGCACCAGAGCCCCTGGGAGTCAAACCCCTGTGCTGGAGATCCTATAGCTTGGCTCCTGTCCGCCAACCCCATTCTGTCCTCCCTCCCTCTCTCCCTCCCTCTGTAGGTGGAGAGATGTATTGAGTTTGCAATAAAACTGACAGATGTATACAAATGGTTGTGTGACTGATTTATAAGGCAGAATGATCTATGGCTTTCTCAAGGGATGCAGAGCCACTGCAAAAACTTGTAGGGTTTATTTCTAGTGCTGCACAAGCCTTGCATTTTTACCGAGGCCCTGACTTGTCCAGTCCTTACATTCTCAGCCTTTTCGTCTTCACTGACGTTTTGTTTGAAGCACATCCTCAATGTAAAGTAACTCACTGAAAAATGTCAGTGCAACATGGATGTCTGTAAAGAGCAGACATAGATTTGCTGACCAAAAGACGTCTGAGCTGTTTGTCACGATTTCAATGAGTTCACAACTTTTGTAAAAAAAAAAAAAAAAATTAAATCCAGGATGTTTTTAATCCCGATTTGGAGTTAAAGGGAGCATTTGAAGACTTAAAACACAAAGGCAGTGATCTTCCTGATCAGTGAATTCAGACTGGGGTTTATTTCCTTATCAGAAGCCATTTTTTTGGGAAGGCCTCGAGCAGTTGTGGGGGTGATTGGAGGGTTGGGGACTGAGGGCTTCACCTTCAGAAGAGAGGGATTGGAGGTGGGCTGAGGGCTGGGGGCTCTCTCTGCCTCTCTCAGGGAAGCGTTGCCCCCAGGAGGCAGTGGCATTTTTTAAGCAGGACCCCCCTTAGGCGAGACGGATTGCTCTGGCGGACCCCGTTCCTCCCTCCCAAATGTCACCCAACAAGGATAAAGCCACGGTAGGGCTGCCTACTTGCATCTCTGTAGATAAACTGCAGCACATCACAGCACTTTTACTCCCACTAAAAATGGCTCTTTGGCTTTGTTTAATAAGGATGTCATTATTGGATGTGCTCTACAGGCAGAGAGGGTATCCAGGTAGAGGATGTAGTCAGTATTTTGTCCATAGGTTCACTGAAGTGTCTAATGAAGTTGTCTGCTGAGTTGCTAAATAACTTGTATAAGGTGCTGGTGTGGGGGTCACACTAATGGGGAATATGGGCATGACAGATGGGGGAAAATGAATTTGCCTTTTTAAGCCATCTTTGGTAAGGCTTTCCTTGATATTTTATTAAATAATCTACATAAAAATGAAAGTGCGAGTGTGAAAAAATGTAATAAATAATGGTTTTGCTGGGGTGATGGTGGACAGGTTCCACACACCCTCGAAACTGGGGAATGACAGAAAGACTGAGAGGCGCTAGTATAAGGCAGGCCTGCTGAATGGTGAATGAGGCAACAGACAACAGAACTAGACCAAACATCTGTCAGCTGCATGCCGAGGCTGGCAGGGATAACTAGGGATAAGGAAATTAAAACAAACAAACAAAAAACGCGAAAACGAAACAAGGCATGCCTCATTTGCCCTAAAAACCTGCCCTTTCCTGTGCCCTCACTCTGAATGCCTTTGTTTTTTTATCTAAAAGTGTTTTTTTTCTCTAATGTGTATGTGAGGTGACCAACTCTTTTTCTGCCTAAACTGAAACAGATTGGCCTTTATGCCAGAGTCCCTGCCTGCCTGCCTGGCTTCATGAGGACAGCATGCGGGTGCGCCCGCTCCCTCTGCTCCCCTGGCTCTGTGTGGTGGCCGTGCCCATCTCCCCTCCCCTCCCTTCTCTTCTCGTCCACCAGCTGCTCCGCTGCCATCCTGGCATTTATCAGCTCCACAGTGATGCCCGGCCTGGCTTGGCCCACGCCGCTGACATGAATGGCTTGGCACTGAGTCACGAGAGTCACATGTTGGGCTGTGTTGTTCTCTGTTTTGGCTTCTCACTCTCTCATTCACTCTCACCCACACTCACACACACCCACACTCCTTTCTTCCCCACTCACTCACGTACACACAAATACACGCTCTCTCACTTTCTTAGTCTCTCTCTCTCTCTGTCTCTCTCTCTCTCTCTCTCTCTCCCCTGGGTGTCTTTGTTTTGGGCGGAGAAGGCAGGTCCTTGTTGAAGAAGGGCAGGTTTGAAGCTTAAAAGCCAAGTGGCATGCTCAGTTAACTGCCCCGGCCAGCTGTTCATGGCTCTGTGCCAGACCCACACTGTAGCTAAACAGAGTCTCTGTGCAGCATTGTGTCCAGGGTATCTTTGTGTGTGCGTGTGTGTGTGTGTGTGTGTGTGTGTTTGAAACACAGAGACTGTTTGTGCTGCAAACACTTTCCTGTCAGTGGCTTATTACAAGCATGTCTCTACTGACTAGCCGCAGTACTCCACTTTATATCTCCTATTCATGCTCCCCGCTCTGGGCAGAAGCTACTGTACTACTTTGCTGATGCTGTCAGATTATTCTGTGCTTTTGTTTCAGCCACAGTCACATTAGCCATATTTTTAGTTTTTATCACTTTTGTCATATCTGTCCATCTTCCGGAGCACTTCACAGGCGAGCATGCGAAAGCAGGGGTAGATTCCAGGCCTGTCAGTCTGTATTGCAAGTGTCTGTCTGTGAGTGTGGATTCAGCTGTGCCACCACCATCAACTTTTAAAAGCACAGTGCACCAAGTGTGTTTATGTGTGTATGTGTATATGTATGCATGTCTGCATGTGGATGTATATTGTGGTGTATGTATGTACAAATGGGGCGGGATGGTGTGGACATGAGACACACAGCAGTCCATAATCAGTGCCCAATCACCAAGGGGCAAATCCAAAAATATCAGTGGCTTCTCCTTGGTTACTAAGGACACCGTGTGGTAATGTAGGGAAGTTTGGGAGAACTGTTGGAGGATGGGAGCACTGAGTGCTGCTTACCACACTGATAGACATCAGCCTGATCATACTAATGGACTTATTCATTGGCCATAAACAGTTTTTTTTTTATTATTTCTTAAAAAACACATCCACCTCCACATTTATCCAGTTGCAATTGTCATGATCAGAAGCACTCAGAAGTGCCGAGTTTTTTTTTGTTTGTTTGTTTCTTTGTTTGTTTTTTTTTAAAGTGGCATAATTGTGTGTGCAGTTTGGAGGAATGCCTGACACCTGTTCATGCACATGTGAAGCCAAGGTGTGTCCTGTATTAATGGCGAAACACCCAAGGTGCGCGAGATGATTGTAACCTGCGGCTCCAGTGCCTGTGTCTATTGTATAAATAGCTCCTCTGCCATCAAACACAAAACCTAGATAGCGACAATACAGGAGTGTGGTTTTACTAGCGCTCAAACAAACATCAAAGGACAGGTTTGTGGGGAAGAGTTTCTCTGAAGAGACAATATCAGAGAAAAGGAAATGGCTTTTTTCTGGCTCTCTCTCTGCAGCCGTTGCCATGGGAGACAGTGAGAATGTGTGCCGTCTGCAGCCTAGGAAAAGAGTGTGGTAGCGCATTCAGTGCCAAAGCGGTGAGAAGTCCTCTGGGTATTATCAGTCTAAAACCACCTGCAATGCAATATCTATTACCCTGTGGTGCACTTGCTTGTATGCTTGTGTGCGTGCTTGCGTGTGTGTTTAATGCAGTGTGCTTAATGCAGTGTGCATGCATGCTGTCTTTTGGTTTTCTTATTCTTAGCTCACAGGTGAAAGGAAGACGTTTGTCTGAACATCAGCGTTCTTAAAACTAAATTCTCTGAAATGCCACAAAGCACATTTCCACCTGTGCTGACTTTATGTACGCGGTCACGTAATGCATGCATATACTCTGATCCGTGCACAAGCCACCTCTTTCTTCTGAAGCAAGGAGCCACGCATTCATGCAGAGTGAGAGCAGAGGGCTGATGGCTGCATCAAGCCCTGAACCCAGGAATCAGCCAGGCATCGTCTTTGAGGGTTCAGGGCGGAGGACTTATGAGGATGGAGCCAGTAAGAGCCAGGTGGCTCAGCGTGCTCTCCATCCTGCAGAGATGTCCTAGTGAGAGGGCGCATTACCTGGAGGAACCATTCAGTCAGCAGGACCACATCAAACTCCATGTCTGAACGGTTGCAATGAGAACAGAATACACAGTGCAGGAGGAAACAGACACTGTCCCCTGGAAGAGTGCAAAAAAAAAAAAAAAAAACGTGTTATGCATGAACGGGGACACTCGTGTTTCGTGTGACCTGTTTACAACACATATCTGTTTACAGTACATGCACAACAACGTCTCAGCAAACACCTTTCCTGTTTCGCTCCTTCACAACATACACAATGTTGACATGAGTGTGTGCACTCGTGTTCATGTGTTATATGTAAATAATGAGGAATAGGAAGCAAAAAACTGTCATATCATCATGATACTAGATCTTTATGATTCATAGTCCACATGTGTATGCTAATATAGTTCCTATGTAACTAGAGTATGCAGGAGATATGGAGATAAGAAGTCAGTTTGGTTCACACCCTCGCAGTTGATTATGAGGTTTCTCTGTAGCTTTCAGAAGAGAGCGAGTACAAGTACAATACCTCCATTGTGCGCTCAAGGGCAGAGCTCCTGAAGGCATGCATACTGTACATTACAGTCCAACAGTATCCAACACTGCTGCTGACTTCTCTGAAGGTCTGTTTATGAAAGAGCTGGCCTCACCTCCCAGTGCATGCTGGGGTGGTGCTTGAGGTGAGCTCAGCCTTGGGTCTACTCAGCTTTATCTGTTTTCCTAATGAGCTGATGCTGATGGCTTTCGCGGAGTGGCACACATTCGATTTCAGCAGTCACATGACCAATTCAAGATGAGGCTTGTAATGGATTGCAAAGGCCTTCAGCTGCATGTTACCATAGTGATGCATCATGGCATGCTCCTCCAGTCCAGTGGTGAGTCTAGCCATGCATGTTGGAGTACTTGTGTACTATGTTGCAACAGTGCATTTTGGAATACACTGAGAAAGAGTGCTATATCAGGAGGTATGTAGGCAGTAGAGAACTCTTGGGCTCTTTGGTTAGAGGGCATGATATTGTAAGAAGCAAACAGGACATGTACCTTACTGCTTTCTCAGGGCGTGTTAATGAATGTATTACATAACAAGACTCACAAACACACACATAAACACACACCTCTCTCAGTGACTACTGAGAAGAGGAGGAGGAGGAGACAAGCTGCCCAATGACACACCTTTGTGCTGTTGGCTGAGCGCACAGGGGAAGGTGGTGTGGGTGAACAGCCAACAAGCCGTTCCCACCGCTGTCTATAATGCATAGCTATAATGTACATGACATCTTATGTAATCCTCACGCCTTGAATGAATAGATCTCCACCCCCAACTCTCCCATGCCTCCCATCCCCCTCCCGAACCCCCACCACCACCACTCCCCTGCCCTCCATGCCTGCCGGAGTTCCCTGAGAAGTAGGTCTCCCTCAGGACAAAAGCACCGTGACAAGGCCACACCTCCCTCCACCTCCTCACGCCCCTATCCCAGAGCTGGCCTGGGAGCCTTTCCCTCTCCTTCACCTTTTTGCCCTCTGAACCCCAGGCTCCAAGCAGCGCTGCTGGTCCAAGTTTGCCTGTTAGACCTCCCCCACAGCACCCCACCCCACCCCACCCCACCCCACCCCAGCACTCTACCCCCACTCCCCTCCTCCTAATTGTTTCCTACCCTGTTTGGCCCCATGCGGGACACCCTGTGAGGTCTTGAGGACTGGGCACATTTCCCAAAATTCCCTTCTGTTTCTGAGGGACTGAAGCTCATGCGGAATGGAAGCTGCAGTAAGTCCTGCATGACACACACACACACACACACACACACAGAGAGAGAGAGAGAGAGAGAGAGAGGGCAACAAAATAGTTGCCACAGAACTGTCCTGACATAAGAATTGACCCATAAGCCCAAACACACAACAAGGATATTTAAACTCTAGTCAAAGCAAACGAGCAGAGGATGTGTGTCTGACATGGGTTTAACTTTTGCCATGTGTACCTGTTGGCATAAATCTCCATGGATGCATATTTACGCCTGCAGTTCAGGTTTATGCTAAAAACAACAAACTGGAGCTCCCATAAGACACAGAGAAAGAGAGAAGGCAGCTAAGGCTCTAAATAATCATATCAATTTTTAATTCATAATTCACTTAATGTATGGATAACAATTTATACTGCATGTAACACATTTGCATTGTTCCAGTAGCTTTATTAGGTCCCCTGTGAATTATAGTAAAGCTTTGCAATATGAATGTGTTTCCTGAGTGCTTTAGAACTAAAGAGACTGAGGGAGAGAAATCAGTGGAATTATTATTACTGTTATATGCCATAATGACATAGGGCTAAACTGATGTGTGTGTACATGTACTATAAATGGTGTGTTTTGTGTGTGTGTCTGTGTGGAGAATCTCTTAAGCAGCAGAATCCATCACACACACACACACACACACACGTATCTAGTCTCCTGAGGCTATGTGTTTGAACCTCTACTTTCCAACTGAAACCTGATTACCATGGCATTCCTCACACAGTTTGAGCTGTCAGGCCATGTGTGGACGCGGGGGCCTGAGAGCAGCTCTGTGTCTTTGGGCTGCACGATGCTCTATCTTGGTAATGAGCCCAGGGGAACAATGCCATCCCTGGACACCCCTGGCCCAGGCAGAGCCCACCCCCCAACCCTTTCCTTGACCACAACAAAGTTTTGGGAGCTGATTGGGCTGGACAGGGCAAGCAGAGCGGCATGGTGAAGATAGGCGGGGGGGGGGGAGAAAAGAAAGGGGAGGGTCTGGGCCATGCTAACAGCCCATTGCTCTTGCTCTGGGCCCATCAGAGAGGAGGTGGCAAACAATAGGATGAAAGGCTTCTCTGCAGCTATTTGAGTGGGAGGCCATGATGGAAGCACATTGTCACTGAGAGAATGCAAAGGTCCTTAAGGTGGGAGGTTCCCCCCACCTTCCTTTCACAAAGAGCTGAGCTGCGCGGAGCCCATTATCAAAGCTGCGGTTAGAGCCTCCCAGATCCCCTTCTTTTACTTACACGCAAACACACACACACACACACACACACACATTTATGTACACCCCTATACGCACCAACATATATGCACTATTTATACTCCCAAAATGCAATCCCATCCACTCCCAACAGTCACATACACACAATTCAAATTCACTTCCACATGAAAGCGGAAATGCTTAAACCAGTGACACCCCTCTAGAATACTTCCTCCAGGTTAGGGCTTGGGAGGAGACGAGATATGCCAAATCCCTCTTGACACCCTGTCAGGGCGTTCCATATTCAGACGCACTCCCCTCCGAGGGAGGCTTTGTCATCCACATTGTGCTCGTCCCATAATAGGGAAAGGAGAACCGGAACCCTCAATGCTCTTGTTGAAACGGACAGGCCATTGTTCTTCTTGTCTGTGACCAGCACTTTGAAGTTTTTTTTATGTTTTTTTCTTTCCTTTATTTCTTTTGGCAAGTGGTCGATGGAGAGGACACAGAGCCCTCAGGCAGGACATGTCGTGTCCGTGAATGTTGTGACTGTCATCTTGAGGTCTGATTCTTATCCAGAGGAGAGGGGACGCACAGTGAGAAGGGTATGAGGCTCTGCTGAAAGAGAGGGGTTTGAGTTGGGATGGGAGGGGGAAGGTGAGGACTTGGGTGGAGGAATCAGGTGGTGTTTGAAGCAAGCACAGAAGCGTGGTTGCACGAACCTGTAACCAAATATGAGCAATAGGGAAATGAACATGTGGCAGCAGCACAGTGATGAGCCAACTTCAAACCCTATCATCTGTAAATTCCAGGATAGGGTGGGGGGGGTGGTGGGGTGTTGGAGGGGGACCCCTCGTGCCCCATGCCAGTAACCAGTACCAAGTCCCCTCTCTCCATCTATGGTTTCCAGCGATGATAAGCCCATCTTAAGCCCCCCCACCCCCATCATCTCTCGCTGTGTCTCCTTTTCTCAAACACACAACCTAATGGGAAGCAGGCCTGTTGCTTTACAGCGTGACAGTCACCACCTCCTGAAGTAAGCATTGTAAGGCAGATCCTCCAGTGATGTGGCTGGACCGGGGGGCTCAGCGGGAGACCGCTGAGTCCTCATGGCTCACACATGCTTGGGCTCAGGCCAGCCCCGGCCACAGCAAAGGGCCACTGTTGTGGAAAGTGTGCAGCAGCCCAGCAGCAGGAGTAGCAGCAGCAGCACCGGCTGTGGTGGTTTTGGTGGTCTCCTTTGTTGATTTATCTCCTACCGCCCCGGCCATTTCACTGTCAAAGCAAGAGGTCGGATGAAGGTGGCGTGATGGAGCAGATTTGCTTTTAGACTTTCAAACTTTCCAAAAAAATTGTAAAAAATAAATAAAAGTAAAAGCAAAAAAAAAAAATGAGATCTGGTGATTGTGATCACCAGTAGCAAGAAAAGAAAGCAAGATTGAAGGAACATATTCTTACAGTTGGGTTTGCAAAACTCAATAATTAGATTTTCTTCTCATGCATGTATGCTCAGACAAGAAGAATAGTCCAGTTGAAGTCCTTTATTGGCTCAATTGTTGGTAGAAGCACAAAGTTGTACATGGAAACAGTACAGGGCCTCAGTATCTATTTGAGCATTGAGGAGGACAGGGCCTCGGTATCTATTTGAGTACTGGAATTACAGGGAGAAGTGTGACAGAGACTTGTAATAGAAAACTAGGCAAGAGGTCAGCTCTGTCTCAGTCTGAGTACCTGCATCTCACAACACTCTTCTCATAAGCTCATAAACTGAGGACATGTATCATGGCAGCCAGTGTTTGAATCAAAGGAGTTTTTTTACTTCTACACATTCTTCTTTGCCCCAAAGCAGAGCTCCCAGCTTTGGGTGTCTCCACATGTTAAATTGCCCCGAGAGAGAGATATATAAAAACTTCATCTGTCCCAAGGTCACCCGGAATGCTCTCTTGACTCCTCTCCTGCCATTTAAAAAAAAGTCAGTCACATACTTCCCCCATCCTCTGGGTCCTCTGCTGGCGCCATGGATACCTTTCGCTCCTGCCGTCCGGGCCTGCTGGCTCTGGTGAGCAGTGGAGCACAGCGCAGCAGAGCGGTGAGTGGACGCGGCGGTCGGTAGTCAGCACGTGGAGTCTGGGACAGTGGCCCAGGAATGTGGGGCACGTGAGGACAGACGCTGAGGCTTCTCTCCTTCTCTTTTTTTTTCTTTTTCTCCCTCGCTCTCAGACTGATCTGCAGCCTCTGACAGTAAGTGTGTATTTCTGGTGTGTGCTTGTCTGTGTCTGTCTGGGTCGACTGCCTCTCCCACTCACACACCACCTTTTTGCCATCTCTCTCTCTCTCTCTCTCTCTCTCTCTCTCTCTCTCTCTCTCTCTCTCACACACACACACACACACACACACACACACACACACACACACACACACACACACACACACACACACACACAGCCAGCTTATTCACCACTGAATTTATCCTCACAGTAACTATTTTATAGCAGTGGGCAGTGTGTCCTCATATCTGGTCTTTATCAGTCGAGCAATCAAGGATCATTTGTGGAATGTGTCACTGGCCTTGTTATTGTAAAAATGGCTTTTTTCCCCTGGCATCAGTGGCCACTGATGGCGGTGAACACCACTGTCCCAGAGCCACTGGGATGGCCACAGTGCGTACAGTATAGTCTACTGTCTGAGGTGTGGCTGAAGCAGAGGCCCAGGCCCATTGGGTGGGACAGATCTCCAGACAGACAGACAAACAGACAGACATCCACGGCCATCTCCATCTCCACCCTTAGACTGCGACCTGTGAATCTTGTGGCATCAGCTTTTTTGGGCACTTCAAAATGGAGTGAAAGGCAAAAAAAAGCAAAAGAGAAAGAGAGAGACAAGGAAATGGTTCCAGAAGAACAGAGAAGAGAGAGAGAAAGAAAGAATAACAGTATGGAGAAGCCAAAAAAGAGATGGTTAAAGGTCTAGAAAAGGCAGAGAGAAAGGCAGAAGAGAAGAGGCAGAAAGAAACAGAAAAAACATACACTATGGGAGATATAGAGGCAAAAAGAAACAGAACAAACATACAGTTTGGGAGATAGAGAGAGAGAAAGAGAGAGAGAGTACTTTTATTTTTAGGGTGCTCTGGACTCTTCTCTAAACCACTTCACTCGGCCGGGCAGCATGCCCGGAGAGGCTGGTTGCATTGTGCCGGCCGACCATCATCCGCAGAGCTGCCATTTACTCGGCCTCCCCCACCAAGACAGGGCAGCTTTGGTCTGGCCCACACCACACCACAGTGCCCCACAGTGCAGTGCAGCACAGGGGCCCAAAGACCAGACTCAGCCGTTCCCGGAGCCCCATAAGGGGAAACAGCTGTGTCGAGGCCACGCTCCTAAAAATAAAGCGCTTTGTTTAATTACGACCCTCCAGGGCTAACCCCAAACTCCTGAGAAAAATAAATAGATAAATAAATGCATTGGGGAGGCCTATTTAGGCACGTAATAACACAGGATCCTGATTGAGACCTCATTTCCATTGGTATTCATCATCAGGACAAATTGGAAATTGGAGTCAGTTGGAAGACAACCAGTCTGAGATACAACTCTTGAAATGAGGCAGGCGTATGAACCATGTCTTTAAAGGCATCTGGGTCAAAGTTCATGCCTGTTTCTTAAATCTCAAACTCTGTCTTCCTCCTGTTTGTCTCCCTCGGCCTGGTTCACTGAACAGAGGGTGGTGATTTTCATGTTGCGGCACAGTGCAGTCAAGGAGCTCAGGCTCAGGCCTCAGGGGGAGCCATGGGGCTGTTTAACTCAGACGCTGCTCTGACCCCAGTGTTAATGCATAATGAGCAACTGTGTAATCATTCCATAAGCTGCGGATTAATTATTTAAAAAACACCAAATGACTACACATGTTGAAGCTGTTCTCACGATACAGAAATGACTGCCTGTGTGCGTGTGTGCGTGCGTGCATGCGCAGGTATTGGCATGCATTTTTCATGCATGTTTTAAAGCGGTGTAGTTACTAGTTAGTAAATGTGTGTGTGTACATGTCTACGACTGAAGGTGCATGAATGTAAGTTTGCGAGCACACATGCTGACTACCACTATACTTACACTTACACACACACACACACGCACACTGTAGTGGATCATTGCTCATCAAGTTTAGTCTAATAGTTAACCCTTTGTGGCAAATGAGAGCAGTGGACTGTAATGTGACAGTGTGAAGTTGTGCCATTAAACTGCTCACCCATTACCCTGTTTACCTGGTGGGTGTGCTGAAGGATCTCTTTGGTGAAAGACCCAGTGTAATGATCTGCCTGGGCTGGAGCCGGGGCTGAGCCTGGGGCTGGGATTAGAACTGAAATTGGGACTGGGGCTCGGACTGGCACATCCATCCCCAGCAGTGCCTCTTCTCATCTCCTCTCCAAGAAAGCCAGAGAGGGACACTCTGGAATCTCACATGAATCTCCTCGGAATGAAGTCATCCTCCAGATTGATTGCAGTTAACCTTTTCTCTGAATGTGTTAACCCCCCCCGCCCCCACACACACACCACACACACACACACACACACACACACACACACACACACAGGGTTAGCTAATCCCAGATCTGAAACAACACAAAAGTGTCAGGCTGAGATAAGAGTGTATAAATGCAATGTTGTGCTCATTGTTCATTTTCCAGTGTCAATAGCAGGCTCCTGGCGGGTCTCTCAGCACTGAATCAATAAGGCCATGGGAGTCTGCCTCCAAAGTCTCACTAAATGTTTTCCTAGCTAGGAAAAAAACAGGGCTAAGTGTTAACAATGCACACTGATAGGAAGTAATTTCAGAGGTCAAAGGTTGAGTGATTAGCAGCAATTATGGGCCAAGGGCTTGACTGAGCACTCTGTGTGCTGTCGAGTCGCTGGAGAGTCTCGCTCTGACTCCAATTAGTCTCTGCGCTGGTCTTGCTCTCCTCCACGGCTTTCTCCAAAGGAAATTATTCCTCCCAGCGTCACTTAAACAAAAGAAACAAAATAAACAAATCCGTGCGTTGTGGTGGAGGAAGTACAACAGGAGCCTCTGTGAATTCAGTCTAGAGGGTTAAGGCCTTGATCACAGATAAATTAGGCTCAGTTTACCTCAAAATGTCTGAATTATATCCATACAGTTGAGTCAGGCCTAGTTGAAACATAAAGACATAAACTGCAACTGCACAAACACAGATCAGAGATAACATGTAGTGTTCCAGTTTTACATAACTGCAAGTCTATATAGGCAATGCTAAACCCTTCCAATGGGGTGTGTCCAGAGGATGCTGAGGAACCTGCTGGTTGAGTTCAGGGAGTGTTTGCTGTTTACATCCCTTCAGACCTCCTGCCTTCATTCTTTCCCTAGTTGTGCTCCCAGTGGACTGTATCAGGCTGCATGTTGTCTCTGAGCGCCTTTGTGCTCAGAGGTCAGTGGCATCCCCTCAGGGCTCAAGCCGCACTCAACACATGTGTGGCCTCACTCACTCACTCACTCACTCACTCATTCTTTCATTCATTCATTCATACTTGTTGCAGAGTGTGTAGGCCAAACCACAGATGGAAAGAAACAGAGTGAGGCAGAATAGAAGTGTGTGTAAATGGTGGTAGAATATGATTGGAGTAGTGGCTAGAAAGAATTCAAGCAATTGTGATTGTGACCAAGTTGTCATGAAGTGACTCTCAATCTGCAATGCGCGAATTACATTATGCAGAATAATATCTAAATGCAGTATCTAGAACTTTGAATCAAGCTTTAGATTTTGAATATTTCTTCTTCAAATGTTGCATTTACTGCAACACAAATGGTAAACATTTCCTTTCTGGAGCCACACAACCTGTGTTTTACATTTTTCGATGTAGTGACTGCTATGCATTGTTTTAGTTTTGAGTGGCCTTTGAGTGGTAAAATATAAGAAAGTATTGACAGTTACAGTTACAGCTGTTTTGGGTGATAATTCAATTTTGCACAAAGAATCAAGGGTTTCGTGAATCTCGTTTGGAAACTTGTGTTTAGTATTTGTGATTTGTGTGTACAGTTCTGAGAAAAGGATGGGCCTGCAGGCTTTGGGAGCCTGAGTTGTTCTCTAAGTGGCATGGAGGTTAATGTTATCAGGGCTGCTGAAAAAAGGGCACAGCAGTCCTTTCAGATGGGAAGATTGATGAGCCTGCAAGTCTTTGTGTGCACATTCTTAAGTTGCCCTGAGTAATCACTGTTTGATGCTGAAGGAAGCATACACTAAGTCCTTGATATGGGAATGTTTGCGGCTTTCTTTCTTTTTTTCTGGTTTAATTCCATTGCTACTTTCCTCTGTGAAGGGCGGGGGGGCAGTGTGAAGCGTAGCGGTACAGGGAGTTTAGCTGTAAATATCAAGGCTGAACAAAACTTGTGCATGTGTGTACGTGCCATAGAAGATGTAAAAAACAATACATTCACAATACACTACATGTGCTGGTGAAAGAGTGTCCTCGCTTGTGCCGTGTGTGTGTGTGCATGCGTGCGTGCGTGCGTGCGTACTAGACAGAGAGCGAGAGTGAGAGAGTGTTTTTAAGAGTATGTGTGGAGGTATGTGGATGTGTGTGCACCCTTGGTGAGATTGTGTGTGTTTGTATGTGTGTGTAGACGTAGACCCTTAAACTTTAGCTATGCCAAGTCACAGCCCACTAAAAAATGATACCCACTGTCAATCATATGTAACAGAGCTGTGACACTGAATCCATCAGTAGGTCAGTTCTAATCTGAGCAAAGGTGCAAGAGGTGGGAGGAGGAGGGAGTGCTAAGTGTTAATCTAATGTTATCCAAAGTGCTTGGCAAGTGATGCTGATCTGGCAGCTGGTGCCAGGAGTGAGCTGCTGGTGGCAGAAGGCAGAGGCTGTTTTTTTGGTGGATGGGGGTAGGGAGGGGGGAACAAGGTGGCCTTCAGCAGTGCGACACCTCTAAGATTTCAAACACTCATGTGTCCCATAAGTCACTAGAGAGTGCTAATTCGGGGGTGTGATGAAATACGTCACACATAGACAGGCACGTGCACATACTGTACGCACAAACACACACACCCACATACACACACACACATATTCACACCCACTTCACACGCGATTGTTCCAGCTAACACCAAATCACTCCCAAATGTCAGTGCCTTGTTATTATGGCCAGAATCAGATTCTTTGAGTTTCTTTCTCCCTGAAACTGAACTGAACTGAACTGCAGCATCTAAGGAAGATGACGTTCCAACACGCAGTAAGCATTGTGCTGTAAGTGTGTGTGGTCACATCTCAGCATGGTTTTGTTTGGAACTGAGTCATGTGTAGGGCTGTGTGTGTATTTACATGTGTGTGTGCGCATGTGTGAGAACAGGCGCATGCTTCAGTGTGTGTGTGTGTGTGTGTGCGCGCATGCGCACAGAACTGCTGCAAAAGTGAGACAGCCCTTCGGACATCTCCATAAATCAACATGAGGCACTGACCAAACATCTCACAGTATTTCTGTTTCCAAGTATTGGGGAGACATCCAGTTCGAGTTCCACTAACGCTCCAGCACAGCTCCTTCATAGAAGCGCCAGTCTTTTAAACACAGGGGAGCACAAACAAACACTCCCTGCTACACATGTTCACTTCAATACACACAGCACATAAATAACTTCCCACACACTCTTTCTCGCTCTCTCTCTCAGTCTCTTTCTACACCAAACAGGCAGCTGTCTGGATTTTTTCACATTTCACATGAATCTAGAGACTGTGGGAGAGGGATTTCTTAGTAGAGGGATTTCTCTCTCATTCACCCCAGCCCTCACCCACCCCCCATGTCTCCCCTTCTCTCCTTCTCTCTCTGCATCTGTCTATCCTCTCAGTACACAGAGTGCTCCTCTTTTGCCCTCCCTGGATTTTGAAAATGGATCCAGAATTTGTTCTGCCTTTGAAAGTGGCATCTACCTCCTAAATCATGACATCTGGCTCAGTGGACAGTGGACCACACATAATCATTCATTCATTCATAACCGGGGCAAAGCACTGACCATAGAGAGTAAGTGAGGGAAGGTGGAAGAAGTACTGGAACTCAAGCAGCAAAATATATACTCAAGTAAAAGTAGAACTACCACATTAACAATCCCACTTAAGTAAAAGTAATAAGTATTTGCTTTTCAAGGTACTTTTTAAAGGTACTAAAAGTAAATGTATTGGTGCAATATGTTGTCTCTTAATCGTCTATATTTCAATACATATATATATATACTTTTATATAGGCCTATAGAATTAGCTCCCATATGAAACTGCCATATTAGCTCCTATATGAAATTTTTCCATGGAAATATTGATAACCAAAATTGCTTCCTAAAGAAAAAAGGCAAAACGTTAACTAATTCTGATTCAGATGTTTTAATGATAGGAAATGATAATGATAATGATGGGATTTTAGATAGGAATGATAGGGGAAAAAATGTCACGGTCGAAATATTTGACCCTTTACACGTAGTCAATAGTGTACGGTTCTCTAAATGGAATACATCCATCTCCTTACTAGGTAAGCTGGTGAGAGATCATGGCTCTTTTTACCATAGGCTTCTCCATCGCATTCAAATGCTCCATCTCCACCTTCGTAATTGCTGAAAGTAGAGTTGAAAGGTAGGCTGCACACAGTCACTTAGGTAACATTAAGCTTACCAACTGAAGATAACGCTGTTCAACTGGGACGCAAATTCATACGAGTGGAGCAGCATGTCACGCAGCAACAATTGGACTACAACTTTTTCACATGAGAAGGCCAATAGTCACATAGGGTAAACACATCAGGTAAGGTGTATCATAAAAAGCCGCTAATTGCCCTAGCAGGTAGCAAGCTGTAAGCAAGCATGACGGCTAACAATGGTGATGCTAAAGCCCAGAAAGAAAGGCACTCTGGCCCAGACAATTCAATTCAATTCAATTTAGTTTTATTTGTACAGCGCCTTTTACAATAGTATTGTCTCGTTGTGCTTCACAGAAGGAGCACCCAAGAGCAACAGGGGCAAGGAAAAACTCCCTTATGTTCAGTTAATCTAGGAAGAAATCGTGGGCAGATCCACGATTGAAGGGGCTAACCCATCTGCCAGGGGTCATGCAGAAAATTTTCAATCAGTAGTAACCACGACAGACTACAAGTTGCCTATGGTTTTAGCTAAGGTTCATAATAGTTCATAAGATAAGAGTGCTTCGAGTTCAAGATGACAAAACGTAGCAAAACATTTTATTCGTTACATATTGGGATGAAGGGGAACATCAATGTTGTAATCGGCGAAGCGGCTTCTCACAAACAATGTATCTGATTGGTTCCAAGACAGCCACGAAGCCTAGGCGACTGCAGCAAAGAAAGCTGATCAAATTTACCGGGATGCATTTTAGAAATGTCGTGGAGTAAAAGTACAGATAATAACTGCAAAATGTAGTTAAGTAAAAGTGAACATAGACTATTCATAATTATTTCTACTCAAGTAAAGTGCAGATGCGTGAAAAATTGACTTAAGTACTGTAACGAAGTATTTGTACTTCGCTACTTTCCACCACTGGGGAAGGCTGTTGGTGAAGGGGAACAAATGAACGAGTGATAAATGAAAGCCGTTGGTGGAGGGAAACAAATGAACGTGTGGGGAAGCCCCTAATGACAGAGAAACACGAGCAGGAGAATGCCATTCAGACTCAGACATGAGGTATAAACGCTCAACGTGGCAGATCATGCAACAGCCTGGCAAGCTCCTCTTGACTAATGTGAGTGGACAGACGTCCTCTTCACCACCATCCCGCTCCTCCTCCTCCTCCTCTTCAGGCCATGTGCCTGAAAAGTGATTTGGCAAATTGAGCAGCAGACGGTCGCAAGCTGGGCCATGATCTTATGAACATTTGATTGTTTTTTCCTTGTGTTTCCCAAGCATGGCTGTAGTATGATCCAAGATACGGATCCACGCTATGGATCACACATAAGTCTCTGTGATTTAAGTGTTTGCACAATATACTTAAGCAGTGATTGTTTTAGGAAATGGTACAAAAACCATAGAACATTCTTAAGAGGGACTCTGCAAACTAATTAAGCGCGTGATCCTTTTGGGAAACAGCCCTGGATTATACATTTGTCCTTATCATGAAGAACTCCTATCCTCAACACACACTGACTGGATGTTTTTTACTCCTGCTTGGAACCCAGCCCTGAGTGGCTCTGGGCTTCAGAGCTGCTGGGTGTGCCTTGTGTGGATTACTCCTGATTGTGTAAGTGAAGTTAGAGCTGTTGTCTGACCCTGCACTGGAAAATGGAGGTGAGAGACACAGAGAGAGAGAGAGAGAATGTATAGCACAACCCCACCTCCATGCTTTTGAGCAGGTGGAGGTGGAAAAGATCCTCTCCTTGCCACACCCTGAGCCAACCCTGGGTCCCCTACCCACCAGCCACTCTCTCTCTCTCACACACACACACACACACACACACACACACACATGTGACACTGACAAGGAGTGGAGTAGAGTAAAGTGGCTGTGTGAAACGAAGAGGTTGAGTTTCAGCCCTGAAACCCTAACCACACCAAATTTATCAGCTAAGTAATGTAAGGTCCCTACGTCCCTCTGCTGTCACATTTAGTGAAATTAGGCTATGTCTTGACATCAGCCTATCAAATATTTAGATTTCAATGGCTGTTCTTGTATCCAACTTAATATTTTATGCACAAAGCCTCAACTAGTTAATTTTCTAAAGTCTTTATGTCCTGCCCTTTCTTTACATGCTTTGATTTGCTGTCCCCATCTTGTTTGCATTATGCAATTACATAACTTTACAAGGTGAGAGGTATTCTTTAATGCTAACCATTAGGACCCTGTAATCCCAAATGACTTCTCACATGTGAATAATAGATGTAAACAACATCGATGGCCCCATTTTTATTGGCAGGTCGCTGGGAACCACAAGGGAGCCACATGCTATGCTATAATGTTTATATTCTCTTGGCCTTTCCAGTAGCTGCTTACTTATGCTGAGGCTCCAGAAAGATGTAATGACCTTAATCATGGTGGGCTTTAAGGAGTAGTGGCGCATCAGCAGTAGATATTCTGAGAAGGGGTATCTGATTACTGCCTCTCTACTTAATCAAACTGAGAGGGTGTTGTCTGTTAGGAGCCGAGGTAATATACTGTTTAATGTTACTATTGGAGGGGCCCGGGACGGATTGGTTGCCTTGGCTGGACTTTGTGTGCACTGTGCAGTTGTGTTGTGTTGTGTATGCAGTAGGCTATCACAGGGTTCATCAGGGGAAGGGGGGCGGGGAGAGGGGTGGTTACTGCGCTAACGTCACCGCAGTCCTGCAAATGTGCCAGCACTGCAACTTGTGTACAGAGAGGATTGCATATAATCAGCAGCGATGTGAATGACCACTGCTACAAGTACCATAGCAGAGTAAGAGACCAAACCAAAACCAGCGCACACCATTAGACCTATTCTGTCTCGTGGCAGCTGGACTCATCAGCAAATACCCAAAAACTTGAACTGTTATTTCAACCCAAACACAGATGTTCAATACATAATAATAATGCAATATTTGGAATTTGCCCATTGGTTAGTTCCTTTCCCACCCTTCTTTATTACATATTAAACATTCAAATTTGGTGTTTATTGTGTGGTAGAAAAGTCTTTGTCTTGTTCCCTTTTTGTCTACTGAACTAACTTGTTTTGCACCACTCAACCAAAACAAGGTGCTCGTATATGGAAACCAACTTGGCAACAAACCTGTTTCTGATTTTGATTAGTTGATTGCACGGAAGGCTACATATGGTGAGAATGAAGTCAAGAGACTGCTTCACTACCACTGCTGATGATCATATCTCATTTAGCCGAATGCACCACAGACAGCTTTGACCATCTGCACTGAGTACTGTCCACTCCAGCGTCTCCATACTGATGTAACTGTATATGCCTAAAAGTGCTATTTAATCCTTGTCATGGCACTGAACATGAGGCCCACATTTGAGACACAATTGCCAGTAAATCATTTGTCTCTAATGTGGTTGCAAATTCCCCCAGCGCCTAGCACTCAACTGAGGAACCATTGTTCTCATCCACTGATGCACCCAAATCATGACAATTATTATATTCAAAAAAAGAAGGAAAAAAAAAAGGCGCAGAGGTTTCTTTTGACTCAATCCCCTGCTGAGTGCGCAGTGTTGCTGAACTCCAGATGAACCCCTCCATTTTTAATTCCCCCAAACTTTGACTTATTTATCAGTCAGACGTCTGTGCCTTTCCTGCGCGGGGCTACTTGCACCGCTGGGGTCACGGCAGGACACGGCAGTGACAGAATCAACTTTGGTGTGACAGTGTGTGTGTGCGTGTGCGTTTGTGTTTGTGTGTCTATGGTGGGAGAGGAAGGCAGGTAGAAGGCTACAAGCGTAGTGCAGATAATACAGCAGTCTTCTTCTCTTCTCCTCCTGGTCCCCCACACAGCTGCTCTCCAGCCATGATTTAGGACAAGCAGTAAAAGAGACCCAGAGTGAAACAACCTGGGACAGGTCTAGGCCTAATCACACAGCTATTACACATACAACAATCCCCATTGTGTCATTTGGAAAGGGTGTAAAAAAAAAAATCAATAGAAGTAATAACTACTAAAACTAAAAATAACCTGATGGTATCTGATACTGTTAGGATGACTTCTGATTTATCTGCCTGCAACCCACTTGGATGGGGAATGAAGTTTTATTATTTTTCCCCCTCAATCCTGGCCCATTGCCCTGCTCTGAGGCGGTTCTGAGTGGTTGAATCCCCTCGTTCCATGATAAGCCGTTCGCGGGGGCAGCACAGGGTCAGAGCCCAGCCATCCCAGTAGTGACAGCTTGCTCTGTCAGAGGTCACGCTGTGCCCGTGTCAGAGCCCATTACACCCAAGGGGGCCCAGTTATCTTTTCATAAGCAGCAATTAGACAGGACACCTACCACTGGGTTAACCAGCAGAAGACGCTCAATGACCCACAATTTATGTGAGCGTCTGTGTTTGTAGGAGGCGAGGGTGTGGGTGTGTGAATAATGCCTGTTTGTGTGTGTGTGTGTTTGTGTGTGTGTTAATGTGTTTGTGTGTATAGTGTAGTATAGTGTGTGAGGGCGGATGTGTTTGTGTACGTGTGTGTGGTGTAGTGTGTGTGGGCGGATGTGTTTGGTGTGTGGGGGGCAGTGTTTGGTTTTGTGTGTGTGCGTGTGTGTGTGTCAGGGCGAAGGGTGGGGTTGTGTGGGCGGTTAGCGACTCACAATGCCTGGCTAGGACCCCTCTAGGCTCTGAAGAGGGCTCTTAACCTCAGGAGTGGGTCTGGCATGGATTTACTGGAGAAGTCAATTGGGGCGCATCTATTTATTTATAAACCTCTTCAGAAGCCAGATCTGTGGTGAGAGGGCATCGGCCAAGTGATGGGAGGCCGTTTCCTGGTGTGGTTTTTCTCTGGGTAATCTGTGCTGCCGTGCAACGGATACTGCACCTTATGTTCCATCTCACTTATCTCCCCCTTATAGTGATGACTGTGTGTGTGTGCGTGCGCGTGCGCGTGCATGTGTGTGCGTGTTGGAGGATGCGTGTGTGTGTGTGTGTGTTGGGTAATCAGAGCACAAAGCTCCTGTCCAAGCAAAGGCAATGACAATACACTGAGGTTGTGACCCATTTGATGTCATAAACGGCGCTTTCAGCGGCGGGCCTGGGAGTCATTATGGGCACGGGCTAGAGGGTGGGGTGGCTGAGGCCTCCGAACCACAGGCGGGTGAGGGGATCACACATGTGGCTCACAGCATGCAGCTCACAGCAAGATGACAGGCCGCCACAGGAACCCCACACTAAGGCTCCGTCCGGCAGGGTCTGAGTTACACACACACACACATTCACTACACATACACACAAACACACACACACACAGTGATTGTTGCTAGTCTGTAATCTGTCTTTCTCCTTAAATGCATGCATATGGCATGTGGATTACACAAACACACAAAGAACAGCTCTGGTGAGGTGATTATGTGTTCATAATTGATGTGATTATGAAGGTGACTCATCCCAAAGCACCAGTGTTTGCTGCAGAGTGTTGGGATGGGCTGGGTTGTTACAGAGGTCTCTCTCTCTCTCTCTCTCTCTCTCTCTCTCAAAGACTACAGAGAAGTAGATTTATCAGTAGCACTGACTCTTACAACTGTAGTTGCCCAGTCTAAGAAGTCAAAAGAGTGCTACAGAAGTTGTGTGAACCTTTAACTGGTGTTAAATGTTACCCACTTTAGGATCTCTTTATAACGCTCAGGAGGCAGCCATGTACAGAATAAAAAAAAATGGCATTGAGTAGGCTGCTTTATATGCATTTCGATGGCTTTTACAGCAGCTACATTTTTGCAGCGCTTTAGGGTGCTGTCTGGGTTTGGGCTGTGGTGTCATGCCCTAAAAGGATGTGCACACTGTGCTTTGCTTTCCTTCTTCAAGGAATCAGGTTTAGCCCTGGGCTTAGGCATAGTATTCGGACTGCATTAAAAATGTGAGGCAGGTTGAGCTTGCCCTAAGGGCAAGCATTCTCTCAGACTGCCAAACACGAGTCATGTCACCGTGTCGGGTGCTGCTGGGACGCACCAACCCCCCGGCACAATGGGCAGGTGAGAGTACTTTCACTCTTGGTATGACACGCTGCTGGATGGTATCGTGCCAAATATCCGTTTTGCAACGCCTAGTGGTTAACTAACTTCAAGATGACGTGTTTGTTTAAAGTCTTCTCTTAAGCAAAGCAATGAAGGTGTCCTTTAAATAAACATCCTTTTATTATTCTGCAGAGAAACTGTCAGGACAATGAAGTCTGGGTAACGGGGGGAACTTTTGGTTTCCTGCCACCCGAGTCTCCATTGTGCCAAAGGAGTGTTCCAAAGTCCTAGTGCAGGGACTTGAGTGACAGTTTGACTCGCATCTGACCTGTTGAACCACATGAGAGTGTGACACTGTCCTTGTTCCGCAGCCAGCTGGTGACGGCCTGGAGCTGATAGGGTGAACTTGACAGTGGCTGATAAGCGCTGGGAGAGAACCATGGGCCGGCAGCACACACAGGAAACAGACGTGGCAGATGTGCTTTGTTCTGTGTGTACCTAAGATGCCGGCCCAAGCCTTATCGCCAAGATATATGAGTGATTTCCTGCTTTCGCTTGGCACACATCCAGAGGGAGATGTTATCGGCGCAGGGACAACACTTATTGAGGAAGGAACTTCCTTATATGGGCTTGGGTTAATGTGTCGCAGCGCTTGCTTTGTTCTGGAGTCTGGATGCCAGGCCGGGAGGTCTGTTGGGCTTCAGGCCAGGGTACAGTAACTCTCCAGTCCCACTGTAAACCCACTTCCTCCACTCAGCACTTCTCATGTTCAGTGAGGAGGAGACCACCTGCCAAATGGACTTTTACCATTAATCCCAAAAACATCCCTCCTGTAACTATAATGGCCCTCATTAATCTGCAGGTCAAATTCAGTGCCATATTAAATGGAGCAAAATGTAATTTATCTCTCTTAGTATCTAGAAATATGGCAAAAGTTCATGATAATGCTATAAATATCTATACCCACTGACTCAGGTTAATTCGTGCATATTTGCCCAGCGCTAATATTTTAGGATTTGCTTTGTCATGCGTGACACTGGATTAAATATTACACTGGACTCTGGTTATATTCTTGGCTGACATTCATTGTGTAAGGACTTGCCAGTTTCCATGAAAGAAGACACTAACTGCTGGGAACAGCTGGGTACTCCACTAGAAGAAGCATGTGATATTAGGACAAAACCTTCATCTGTCTGTAGGTTGTTCTAGATAGTGCAGGTCCTTCATGTGTGTTACACATCACTGATACACAGTCACACTCTCTCTGCCTCTGCCACAGCACATACCAAACATGTCACTGCAGCAGCAACCACAGTCACCACACAGACACAGACACACAGAGAGAGAGGGAGACAGAGAGAGAGTTCTCAGAAAAACCTCACTGAACAACCTGTACTATTGTCTTCATGGCTGACTGTCTGCCTCTGCTCTGTCTCTCTTCTACTGCACTCCTCTCTCTCTCCCTCCCTCTCTCTCTTTAGCGCTGTCTGTCTTCTTCCCCCTGTCTTGACACTCACACAGACAGGTGCAGTGCTACAGGGTGTGGTCCCCCCTCCCTTTTTTGTCAGGTTCAGTCTGTCATCTTATCTGCTTTGAAGCAGAAGTGCGCAGCCGCTTCACCTCCTCCTGGCTCCAGACACACGATCCCACAATCCCTGTCGGCGCTCCATGTCTTGGGAAGTGCTGGATTTCTTTTTCCAGCTGTTATCGGCGCTCACAGCCATGTGAAGCCGAGCCCACGGGATAATGCCAGTGTGCCGTGGCAGAGAAACCTGAAACTGGGTCATGGGGAGATGCCAAGCAGCTGGAACAGCAGCCAGGGGCCACAGCCACATGGAGTGTCATTCTCACACACGCATGCATGCCCACACACACACACACACACACACACACATTCTGTCCATCTGAGGGCCCTCTCTCTAAACACATTCCTCTAAGGGGAAAAATTATCCAGACACACCAGGCTAACAACCTCACACCAGCTATGCTCACACACAGACATACACACACAGAGAGCTTTCAGTGATACCGACTTCATTGTTTGCTGGATAATTCAGCGGTGGTTTCAATTCCCTGTTCATTTATTGCAGTGAGTGTAATTTGCTCACTCAAGCACTTGTTTTGAACGGCGCTCATTATAGAGCATCAGTGGCCTGCTCTCAGTGTCTAGTGGCTGTTCACTGTGAGTGCCATGATCACTAAGCCAGCAATTTACTGTGTTGGAAAGAAATGCATCACTCAGTTCCTGTACATTGGTGTACTTTCATTACCTTTCCCTTGAAGTGAAAAAAAGAAACTGAAAATGAGTAATCTTGAGGAAACTTGAGTAATCTGTAAAATGAGTTTGCTTTTTTCTGCAACTGCAAGTTTGTAACTGTAATTACTTTTGAATAATCTGTAAAAAAGTATTACTTCCTAAGTAATTTGCACAACATTGCTAGAGTATCAGTGAGTCAAATAGTCACCTGTCCGTCACTCTCTAATTGTGTTGTCTGTTTTGTCATAATACAGTGTGTGTGTGTGTGTGTGTGTATGTGTTTATTTGTAATTTGTGGTGTTCATGCAATGAAGACTGGCTTTCTGGGCAGGCGAGCTATCCAATAGGTCATCTGAGGTGACCACCTCATTCTCTCTGTCTGTCTGTCTGTCTGTCTGTCTCTCTCACCAATCCCTAATCATAGCGTCGGCCTCCAGGCCCAGCTCATAATGAGATGAGCTTGGCTTTTCCGCTCAGGTCCCCTTATTACAGCAGGCCCTGTTTGGGTGTCCTGCCCTTCCCTCTTCCCTCTACCCCTCCACCCCTTTTCTCATGATGGCTAGCTTTAAAATGCTTTATGAATACTGGGTTCATACAAAGTGTTACCACGCATTTAATGACCTCTTTTGAAAGCTATGATGTTGTGTTAAAAGTTATGAAAGGGAGAAAGCAGTGAGGTAATTTAACAGTCCGGAGTGAAACCTGTGTCTCTCTCTCTCTGTCTCTCTGTAGCTGTATTCACACATAAGATGAAACTCGGATATCTAATGAGAATCAAACGGTAGGCTGTGAAAAACGTCAAACTCTGTCTAGGTATGTTTTATCCCCCAGACATGACACAACCGTCCCCCTAGTGCCATTCTCAGATATGTAATGAGTACTGTCAGGTGTGAATGAAGGGGGCTGATGTCCGAGTAGAGTGAGGGGGCGTGTTGATAACATAACTTTAATGCACCCTTGTGGGTTAGCATTACTATTGCAGCTCTGTTTCGCCAGTTAAGTTGCTGTGACCTCTCATATCTTCTTCCACTAGCTTGTATGAGGTGCTCTGTTCTTTCGTTGATGCTTTGGCTTCGACGTAAGACTTGCATCATTAAGACAACAATGATTGAAATGGCGAAATGTTGCACGAGGTAAAAAAAAAATGCATCATTTTCCACCCCCTTCAAATTGTGTAGTGTGAACAAGTTCCACCCCAGCTGAGTTTTGAGTTTTAGGGTCATGTCTGAATCGTCCATGTCATGTAAATCCGTTCGGTTTAATTACTGGAAGTTGTGTCTGAATACGGCTTGTGTTTGTTTCTGATTTCTCTGTTGCTCTTTCTCTGTTCTCCCCGCTCTCCCTCACTGTCTGTGTGTCCCTGGTTGACTGTAGTGTGACCAGTCAGTGGACAGCTGCTCGCTCTGCTCTGAGTGTAAATGGTAAACAGAGAGTAGCAGATTACCCTAATGCCCTATAAGCCTGTGGTTACATAACCCCTCTTCTCCCCTCCTTTGTTTTGATCTGGGCGTCCCCACACTGCCTTTGCTCTGCGCGCCTGAGTGCTTTCCAAGGAATCCTTAATGCACAGTAAGCATGAAATCATCTTAAAGCCGTTGTCTCTGCCCGTCAGCTTTCTGCTCAGCTCTTCGGCTTGGAAATGTAAACATAAACCTACACACGTGCACATGCTCATCACAAAACTTTGGAGGCTAGGCCTTTTGTCTTTTTTTGTCTCGTCTTCTCTACGGTTACAGGCCCATTTTGCCCCCCTCTGGGATGTTCTCTTGTGAAGATGTTTGGAGAACCTGAAATATTGTTGGCTGTCTGGCAAAATGTGACATTTTCAGCCCCCATTTGTGTCTGTGTGTATGAGTGTTATCTTTCTGACAGACCCCCGCAAGGCTTCTCTGGAGGCGTAAGTCAATCTCGGCTGACTTTGTCTAGACGGGGCACAGAGGCGGAGTTGTCATGAAGGAGACAGAGAGAGAGAGACGGCGAAAGTGGAACTTAAGGCGATGCATTCCCCATTTGGCTCAGACTGCCCAAATTCATCCAGACTCTTTGCAGCTAGTTCAAGGCAGCGGTGAGACTACAAATGCTTATGCCACTTTCAGTGAAATCTCACACTGCCAGACAAACAGAGACACACATGCACACATACATAAACACAACTGACGTCACACAGAATGAGTGCATCAGCATGAGATTGGCATACATCCATACTAAGCCCTCTGTGTAGCATCTGGCAAGGTATGTAGCGTGTGTCATAGCCCTTTATCCCCCGTGTGTGAACAGTCTGCTGGACTGCAGGCAGCCAATCAGCATTGGTCACAGCTCACACCCAGAGGACTGCTACTACAAAGGTGAGGCAGGTCCTGCCCCACTATGCAACAGGTCTCCGTGATATCCATTTACAGGTGACACGCTACCTGGGAAGTGGCTCCTGAGCGTGCACAACAAGTCCCCACATCTGGCCAAGAAAACATCAGGCTTCAGCACGGCAAGAAGGCATTGAGGTTAAAAACACTTTTCTTGTGGCCTTTATCCACTGCATGTAATGCATTCCCTCCTGCATCAGTGATCAGCGCTGACTGGCAATCACGCATGACCCACGGAATTGGATATGGTCAGTATGGCATATCTGATTCTTACATCACTACTACTGGTCCAAAGCCTGTTCTTAACTTTAATACAATCTCCGTGATATACGCCTGAGCTAAGAGCAACAGAGGCCAGACTAGCTCTCCCCCCTCACACTGAAGCCTCATGCAATCTGAAGTCACTATAGATGGAGCTTTAGGATACTACCCCCCCACAACACACACTCCTCTTAGGCTGTGACAGTTGCAGAGGCGGTGTGACTTTCATGTGAGCCGTTGCTCGTAACACGTGACATAAGCACACCTGTCGCTTTCACAAGAAGTGGCTGAGAATGAGCACAATTCCAGGAATCCCCTAGTGTGAGAGGAAACAGGAACCTTAGGTGTGTGTGTGTGTGTGTTGGGGGAGGGGGGCCTTGAGTCAAGGGAAATAAGGTGCAGCCAATCACTAAAGGGTAATGAAGCACTGGAGCTGTGATCTTATCACACACTCTCTCCTGAGGCCTCAGAGGTAGTCCAGATCAAGTTACAGTAGGTATGTCTTTTACACACACGCACACTGAGAGGTATACTAAGCACACACACATTGACAAATATCCAGTACTATATACTATATAGTTAAACTATGCATGCAAATTGTATACAAATTTGGCGTTTAGCCATTTTAACACAAACCCAGACAGAGAGCTGCAGGTTCTATTGACCTTCAGCTTTGATGTCTCTTTGATGTGGACCATGTGTCTGTGTGGTGGGGGGGGACTGTACTGTATGTTGTGCAACCCTGGACTGTGGGCTTTATTGTGTTAATGATTGCATACTACAGTGAGAGTGTAGTGATGGTAAAAGCGCACTACAACTCAGCCAGTTTAACTTTATCATCTGCCCCAGTAAAAAATACACAAGGCCTGAGTGTGGGAATGGGAGCCTCTGAAGATAATTGGCTCGGCCGTGGTATGGAACATGAGAGAGCGAGTAGGAGTGAGTGGACCTAGAGCCAAGGGCTGAATAAACAGTGACACACACTGCTGGTATGGCCACAGGAACTGACAACTCTCAAAGAAATCCTTTTCCCTGAAATTAACTTATTCCAGAGTAAAAAAAGAAAGTGGAGCATATAACAGTAAGACCATCCTGATAAACAGGGCACAGGCCAGTGTTCTAACTAGACCGCCCTTAAAGACATAGGCAGGCACCAGTGGGACCATACAGGAGGTTTTGGAATGAGACTGATTAGAGGCCTGAGGCAGAGACTTTGAGCAACTATCCAACAGGGATGCATTTCCCAACGCCATAGTTGCTGATAACTTCGCAAACAAAGTTGCTAACTTTGTTACTATGGTGCTGGGAAACTCACCCCAGATTGGTAGAACAGTGTGCAGTAGCAATAACACCACGGCCATGAGTTTGTTCGTCTTCAGTAAACACAAACAGGCTACGAATTTAATGTGTAGCATTAACTCAGACTGACCATGGTAGACTCAGAGGCCTCATCAACATTAACCACACAGGCCCAAAACTGATGCAGGAGAAGAATCAAGGATTAAGGAATTTATTTGTCACATACATTGAAATACTAATTAAGACATGTAGTGAGAGTATTAGCTCAATAAAAGAGAAAAAAGAAAGATACAGGAAAATCAAAATCAAAAGCAAATAAATGGGCATTAGTCCATAGGGGATCAGGATCCATGTTTCCTACAGACCCAGACGTGGTTGGTCAGTTTGTGTCCAGCACCTTCCAGAGACTGTGGCTGCCTCGAAGTCGGGACGTCACATATGGGATAGGTTATCATCTTCAGCCAAGGTGGAGATGGCATCACTTGGCCCACCAATGTGAGAACATATGTCCTGCATCGAAGACCACCGCGCAGCCAAAACCATCAGTAGGCAGGGCCACCTTCCTTTGAACCTGGCCATTGGAATAGAGGCCTCTGCAGACACATGGCCCCCCCTCCAACCATGGGTGAATGATGCATCCAAACACACTGCTGCCACTCCTCCACGTCTCACCCTCACCTTCACAGCCTCGGCTCCAGTTTCTCTCTGCCCGGCTGGTGTTGTTGTTGTTGTTGTTGATGATGTTGTCTGATTTTCTTTTTCTTTTCATGTTACACTCTGTCACTTCCACTGATAGAAATAATACAGATTGTTGCTTTGGAAAAAATGAGTAAATATAGTCACTGAGGGCTAATGACCCACTGGCTGGGTTGCAGACGTAGTGGCTCTCCTGATGACCATATTAGGCAGAGAAAAAGCCAACAGCTTTGGCCCAAATGGCTCTGAGTATTGACATCAGCAAACAGAATGACAGGATGAGTAACAGTTGAAATAGTTGGAATTAACCAATAAAGCAAACTTAAGAAAAATGTTGACAGTCTACTGACTATCCTAAAAGGTATCCATATGCAAGCATGGGATTTTTTTTTCACTGCAGAGCACCTTCTTAATTGCCAATATTTTTGTAGCTTACACCAATGTCAATGTCAGTGTCAATACATGTTGATTTGTTTAACCAAAGGATGGGAACCAGCAATGAACATTTTCAAAGAGTTATGTTGACTGACAAAGTGATAAACATTGGCTCATATGTGAATGACTTTTGGTTTCGTCCTTCAGAGGGGTCATCTTACAAGCATGGTAAATTTGAGATCATAGGGGGAGCCAAGAGACCTAACAAGTGACTGCAAAGTTGGTAAATTAACCTGAAATGTTGCATAGTTTCTCTTTATTAATTTGTGATTGAAGTAGGTTCACTCTAGCCTCACATTTGACGACTGAGATGGAGAAGGGGCTTGGGCACCTCTGCTTAATTTTTTATGGAGTATAACCAACAATGACATGAAACTTTTGCTCTGACCAAATCTTTTTGTACATAAATATTTTACAGGCAGTTGTCAGTTTTGCTCTTAATTCCAAAGAAAATAGAAGTTCATATTGTTTAACAGTGACGCTGTCAGTACTGCCACTGGTTATGTTGAAACTAGTGCTAACTATACTCCTCCTTCATCTGTCAACAAATAAATGGTTGTGATTGGATCCTTGTGTTTACTGATTTGGACATTGGCAAAATGTGCTAACAGGTTCACCAGGGTTCACCCAGGCCTGGCTTGCCCTGATCTCACAAAGCACTTGCCCTCGTAGAATTGTCCAAGAATGATGACAACCCCAGACCAATCCATCCTGCTCTCTGAAGCACAGGATTCATGATTCATACCCTGTGGCAGCAGACACTAACTTGCCTGGAACTTGATAGCTTTATTGTTCTGACGGTGCTTTCATCTTGAAACAATCTTTGCTCTTTCAAAGATATGTCTTTAAGTGTTGATCGTACCACACCCATCATTCAGTTTCATGGAAGGTTTCCAATTCATTTTGCCGATGTTTTAAAGGAATCATTTTCACATAATCACCCCATGAGATGTGGATTAAAACAGTCATCTAAGTAAAGAAAAAATCTCCGTCCAATGTCAATTTGCAATCTAAGAACAGATTCTCTTGACAAACAAGTCGACATTATGGCAGTGTAGACTTTGAAAAAAACTTTAAAAATGGAACAAATGTCCCATTTAAATAAATGTCTTTTTTTCTCTAATTTTGAAATTCAACACCACTAGAGTGAGTGGCCACCAGTGTTGCCATATATGCATGTCAGCCATAGTAAATTCAGGCATTTATATTCAAACAGTGTCAGAGAGGCCTGATGTCTGAGTCTGGGGTCGTGACCCCAGGCATTTTAATCTTGGCTCCAGTGATCCCTGACCCTAATCTGTGACTTGGTCACACAAGGGGTCAGGGGAAGCTTTGAGTGCAAACATCTGACTATAATAATCCACATATTCAATTACACACCTCCCCTCAGACAGCCTCACTTTAACAGGCTCTGATTACAGTAGAACATGCTTATGGAGACTACACAGTGCATACTTCAGAACAATAACAGATTTAGGCTGTGCCACCACTTAAGTGCTTGGAGGCCACCGCACAATTAAAAGGTTCAAAAATGCGTGATCGCCTGTGGGCAATAAGTACGTCCCTCCAAGGGCAAACATCTGGAGACACTGAATGTGATTACGGGCTCAGTCAGTCACTGGTGTCTGATTATGGCTGAGGGCAGTTAGATGGAGAAGCGCGTTGATCAGGACGAGTGGCCTAGGTCAGCACATCTTCATGCAGTTCATCCACAATGTGTGGTCTGATGTGGTCTACTGTAACCAATCATATTTTAGGCCGATACGCTGGGCAACGTGAGTGGGCTGTGACCACTCACTGTAAACTGTAAATAAACATTCTCCATCACCAGTAAGGAATGTTACCCTGAGGATATATGACTGGATGTGATGGAGGGGCCCCCTCTCATTACTGAAATGTGGCAAGTAACAGAAAAATTCTGCTGAAGGACCACTTTGAGGTAAGATCCTATAGGTTTGTTAGCTGCAGCGTGGTAAAGAATTTGAAGTTTTGAAGTCCATCAGAGTATAATATAGTGGGGAAACAAATCACACCTCTCCCAGCAGTGCACCCCACACAATGTATCCATAAGCTGGAGTTCTGCCGCTCGGTATGAGATGCTCTGTTTGTCTTTCAGGTCTAGAGCCAGGAGTGTGGAAGATGCAGCAAAGTGAACACATGGAACAGGCCGCCAGACAAGCATTTTGGAGAAATTTGCTGCAATTGACAAAAATGTTTGGATTCAAATTAAAATAGGGAACGACATCAGTAAGTGGTGCAGAGGAATGGTCTTAACTCTGCTCCCTGATCCCCATCCTCTCTCAGGCACCCACGCATTCCAGCTCAATAAGTCAAACCAAAGAATATCATAGGATTGTGCTCATGTTACACAGACCCAGAGGTCTTCCATTGATCTTTTCCTCTTCAAAGGTCAGGTCATGTTTCAAATGGAGAGCTTAAACCGGATCCTAGCCACAGCAAGCTGTTAACACAATTAATGATAATTATTACTTGAAGAATCTGTAATTGAGATTCTAATGTTCAAGGGATTGTGAACTGCGTGTTGTGTTTCATGTGAGGCATGGCAGCCCACATCTCCCAGTCTCTAGCCATACTCTGATGGTGCCGTTGTGCACACAAGGGTGAGCACTTATGTGCAGCATACCAACATACACATATTTACACATACAAACACTTGTCCAGAGATACACATTCACAAGTGCTTACACTATGAAGAAAGCTACTCTTACAAAATGCACACACACACACACACACACACAGTCAGGTGGACAGCAGTCATTCATTCTGAAAAACTCTCTCTGGTTCGTTGACTATCATGGACTTTCTCACAGTCATACACACATACACACACACACACATACAGAGAGAGACCAGAAGAGAAGCCAATGGAGTTCACCTGCAGAGGCCCTAGGCTATGTTCTCACCCTCTTGAATGGAATGTTACATAAGATAGCATTTAGTCCCGTGTTCCCCCTTCAGCATGCAATCAGTTACCCAACCTGCGTTTGAAGAAACTCTCCACACATCCCCTGAGGTTGCAGCCAGTGAGCATGCACCCGCTCTTATTTATGCTGAAACACAAGCATGACCTGCCAAATTACACTCACTCAACTGTATATATTGCCAAGGCTGCCCATATTTACAGTGAGCTAACACAGCACATTTTGTACACTGCTAATATGAGCTAGAAATGAAAACATGAGGGCTTAAAAAAAGAAACTCTGCAGAGTTGCCTGACCCCATGTGTGCCAAATCAGAGAAGGAGCTCCACTGCAGCGGGGAAAGGCAATGAAGCACTACTGAAACACCAGTGTTATCTCAGAGTTCTCCCAGTCAACCCCCCAAAAATGTCCCGTGTCATTTGTAGTCCCCAGGGACTCCCGGGCACAGATCCAGCATTGTGCCACACGAGAGAAAAAAATCCTATGGGCTTTAAAAGGGGAAAAAAAGATGAGGGGGCTGGTGGTGGGAGAGGAGATTGTTTGGAGGGCAGCACAAGAGGCCTGTGTTGTGTGCGAAGTGACCTGACACAAGGGTGAACTCTCTGCTCCGTGGCCCACACATCCTGGGCTAAGGTGTGGGTGGGAGGGGTGTGTGTGTGTGTGTGTGTGTGGAGTTAGAGCTGGAGAGCTGGAGCTCCACACGCGCAGTGGTGTTTTCTTTTCCAATCATCTGTTAAACGGACAGAAGGAGAGAAGGAGGCAGGCAGGGAGAGAGGCCAAGCCAAGCATTACAGATACCATCCCATGATGTGACCACTCTTTGCAGAGAACCCTGCGCACTCGTCCCCCGACTCCAAACACACACACACACACACACACACACACACACACGTTTCCTCCATATGCCCTCTCCATCCTCCTCCTCTTCCTCCTCCTCCATTAGACTTCCTCGTCTCCAGCACTGCTTATTCAAACTCAGACCTGCCTCAATACAGCCTTTGTCAGCAGCAGAAGCCTGAGAAAACCTCTCATTGTGCAAAAGTGACGCCAAGCTGCAAGAGTGTGTGTGTCTGTATGTCTGTGTGTGTGTCTCTGTGTGTGAGTGTGTGTCTCTGTGTGAGAGTGTGTCTGTGTGTGTGTGTGTACACAAGCCCAGGAGAAGGGCAAGAGAGAGAGAAGCGGTGTCACTGTGGTCAGTTCTTTAGGAATAGGCAATCCCCAGGTGAAATGCTTCGTAGTACATGACCAAATATTCCCTCTCACTTTTCACACTTTTTTGTTATACATAATGTCATGGAAAAAACAGGCCTGAAGTTAGCCTCGCAGCTACATATCATAAACACATACTAACCAACTAAAGAAAGTCCAAAACAGATCTTGGCAGGTGATCAACTTTAATTCCCAGGTTTAAGTTAAAGACCAGAGGTAGTAATAAAGACATTTGGCCCTCTTCACCCCTCTCCCACTCCAAGTGCCAGTTAGCCGGATGTAAAATCTAAGGACAATCTAAGCATATGACGACATCCGGAAAATTGTATATAAATGCTACACAATGAAACAGGAATGTGTATGTGGCAGCTGTTAAATCACACTGACTCTGGACTGTGGCTCTAGTGTACAAAAACACAGGCTTTTGTGAGTTATGAATTCTTCAAAGCGGCACTTTTGGCTACAGCCAATCACTCAGCGGTGTCACTCTGCAAGCAGCTGTTCCATTTCCCAAATTTTCCAGCGAAACTGGAGAAGCCGTGATTATGTCACCACTTGCCTCCTATCTGCCTGCCATTGCCCAATCAATTCCGTGAGGTCAGATGCCACGCAGCAGCCAGAGGTGAACATGAACTGCTTGTCTTTGGCCTGCGCACCACCACATCTCCAAATATGTGCCCCCAAATATGTGTTACTGATCAAGTCAGCATCACGTTAAATTTTCAGCCAATATTAGTAGGAACATGTCACACTGTCTAGACACACTGTCCTGTGCTTATCCTGTGTCCTGTGCTGACACTGCCTTGACTCCACTGAGATCCAGCGTATGTGTGGATAGGCATTGTGCTGTGTCGTGCATGCCAACCCTCCCATGAGAAAGGCCTCGCGGATGAGAACATGTGTATGGAAAGGCGTGATGTTTGCATTTCGTCTCCCCTGCTGTTTGGACCCTGCATTGTCTGTGCACTGAAATCTGATGGCAGCCTGGTGGGCTGTGGAGCCGTGGAGCTTTGGAGCCTTGGCACTGTGCCTGAGGCCGGCCCTCATGACAACGCTCTGGAGTTCCCCGTTATCAACAGCTCCCGTCCCCAGCTTCCTCTGACTCTGACCTCTGACCCCATCTACCCCCCTGCTCTCTCTCCTCTCTCTCTCCCCTCTCCTCCCCTCTTTTCCTCTCCCCTCTCCTCTTCCTGTCCTGTCTGTACTCTTGTCCTCTCCTCTCTTTCCTCTTATCCTTTCTCTCTTGTCATTGCCTCCACTCCTTCTCTCTCCTCCTCTCCATCCTTCTCTCTCCTCTCCTCTTTCCCTTTCTCTCCTATTTCGTCCTCTCACCTCTCCTCTCCTCCATGCCCTTATTTATGTATGAATGCGGGGGATAGATGTGTGTGTGTGTGTGTGTGTGTGTGTGTGTGGGCATGCCTGAATGTCTCTGTGTGTGTGTTTGTATGTGTGTGGCAAGCCTGGGGAGATGATATTAGAGGTAATTATGGTATTTGTTGACTCAAGTCCTGGCCACACAGGCAAGAGCGGCTGTGTCGGAAACTACTGTTTGCCCAGTAATTCAGTGTTAAATAATTCAGTGCAACCTCTTGTTGAACGCTTACAAGGAAGTGTTGGTTCAGTGAAAAACGGACAAATGCCTCACCTAACCAAGGGCATGTGTGACACAAAAGCTCCACTCAAGCGAATAATTGCAGACAACTGACGACTGGGGGAGCAAGAGTGATTTCTCACATCGATCCATGTATGATGTGTCATTCTATTGGTCATACAAACTTATGATG